>JANVCC010000059.1:1979164-2007777 GCA_025345505.1 Todiramphus chloris collaris
TATCTTTCCAGCTCCACCAAGATATACCATTAGGTGTCCCTACTTTGTTGGTTACTGAGATATCCACAGTGGCAAAGTGAAAATTAATCCCAACAAATCTGCTAGTTTAAGAGGATGAAATTCTCAGCTCTGTTCTCAGGGGAAGACCAACACCTCAGGAAAATGAATTCCATGAAATAGGGAAAAAAAGAAATCTCCTTTTCAGAAACAGCCTGCACAGAAGGGAGTGATCTCTTAGCATGCTCACGGAGTGCAACGGCGAGAAGCCGTTAAATGCCCTGAACTCTTAGAGCAGCCAGGATGTTGGCTGTAGGCTCAGACTCCTTTCCTGTTTGTATTGCTAGTGTGGGCAGCCATTGGAAACCTGCAGCATCCTCACTCCATATTTATAGATTCCTCCCTTCCTGAATAACTGAAGCTCTTGGCTGGAGCGACGCTACAATTGATTTTCACAGAGAACTTCCATTGACTAGGTTGTTATGCACTTTCTGACACATGCCTGACCCTGCATTAGACAAATACAAGCCACTTTTCCAAGATGCACATTTTTCACACTTCCAAATTACTTTT
Source organism: Todiramphus chloris collaris (assembly GCA_025345505.1). NCBI lineage: Eukaryota > Metazoa > Chordata > Aves > Coraciiformes > Alcedinidae > Todiramphus > Todiramphus chloris. The sequence goes on from JANVCC010000059.1 coordinate 1,979,735, forward strand.
CAGTTAATTCTATTACACGCTCAGTGAACAGAGATGTCGCATGCTTTTCTGTTTGTTTGTTTGTTTTAATGGAGTGCACCTCCAGCCCTCGAGAGGACATCATAATTCCTGAATAAGACCAGTGGGAATAAGGGAGAAAAGACAGATAGAGGAGAAGGAGAAAAGAAGGTGGAGAAGGAGAAAAGATGATGAAGAGGACAGGAAGAGGGAGAAGAAGAGAAGCTTTTCTTCATGTGCTATATGTGGCTAGTTATGCCCCTGTTCTACCTGTCGAGAGGAAATCACCACCTTCAGGTATTAAGATAAATAATATAACTTAAGCAGAGCACATTATATCCTCTGTTTAGCCCTTGTCTTTCCCAAAGGTGTCAGGGCTCACTTTCTGAAGCAATTAGAAGTGAAGACTGCATCGGTGACAAACATGCAACTATAGCTGCAGACAGAGCTGGAGGGGTGGACTCTTCTGTCCCTCTTCAATTTTGGACATCCTTGATTTTCTGGAATAATAACTACTGCACGGGCTGTACCTTGCATCCCAGTCTCATGGCACATCACGTAACCATCAGAAGACTTACCAGCAGTGTTTAAAGTTTGTTAGGAAACAACCATTCAGATCCAGCCCTCTGAAGTCTAGGAGGTGAATATGGAGGAGTATTGGTATATCTGAGTTCACAGTTTGATAAAGTGATCTTGTAGACCGAATGACATGACAAAGTAAGGCAAACACCCCACATCCTATGTCTGAGTTGCTAAAAAATACAGTCCTGAGTCACCTGAAAAATTTACAGGAATTAGTGAAATTGGAAATGAAGAGAATGTGCTTTTGCTGCTGTTTGAAAACCTGCAGTCTGAAGGCTCAACACTTCAACTCTTAAGCCCGAGGAGTCCCAAGTGATTTGCCTGCATCACAGCTGCCCAAGAGCCCCAAATTCAGGAACAAGAGGTTAAAAAGTCAAAAATACAAAGCCACATTTGAGTTACAGGCACTTAAAACTCCATGGAATTTATTTAATTAGCCTGTTCTTAAAAAACCCACCAAGACTAGAAAAATCACTGACCTGATTGTTCCTCTCTCTCCAAAATATGGTAAGAAAAAGAAGCAAACTCTACATTATGAGTGCCTTCAGTAGAAATTTGGACATTTGGGAAATGTCAGTTGATAGAAACCAACCTGCATACACATACAGTGATTATGTGCCATATAGAAATGAAGTGCATAGGTATGGCAGTACACAAAAGTTACTTAACCATCCATTGAAACCCACTCAAGACTTCTAAACTGCCTTAATTTAATGGTCATCTGTCAAGGGCTAACTGGCAGGACATGAAAATCTACCTAATGAGTTAACTCAGGAGTCATAATCTAAAGAAGCTGTCCAAACATTGCTAAGCCTCTCTGAAGTGCTGACTGCCAAGAAGAAAATAAAATGAAATTGCTCTCTTCTGTTTCAGTACAGAAAAAGAAAATCCTTCGAGTCTTGGAAAGTTTCCTGCCATGGGAAAGCACTACACACACTGTAATGACAGTTCTGATTCTGCAGGGAGACTGTCTGTCCAATAATACTCACTCCCCTTAACCCTGGGGAAGTTCTTCTCTCAGGTTAGTCCCCTGCTCAAAAGTACAGGTCCTCTATTTCCAGCCACTTACCTGGGCTAAAAGCATTCATAAAGGGGGATTTAACTTGAACCTCTGAGATTTGTATGGGGATGTTTACACAGAAAGTAACTCCTCTTTGAGGGTTTAACCACATAATACTTTCTAAAGAACAAAAGGAGTATCAAGCTCTAAAGGGAGAGCTTTAAGTGACAGAGTCCTTCTTCTAACACGCCCGTGGAAAGCTTTACTTGGCTGGAAGAATTCTTTTCTCTCGTTATAAATTGCTAGGAACGGTGCAGAAAACATGCTGCAAACCCAGCTTGCAATGACCTTTTCTCACCAAATGTGTTCTTGCTGAGGTAAAAGCAGCGGAAGAGATACGATTGCAGGTGAGGTATTTTGTTCCCGTTGCACAAACCAGGATTCCATCATGTGAAAGAGCAACGGGCGTCCCCAGTGTGACGACTCTATTACAAAGGAAAGCACCTCTTTGAAAATTAATGAACATTAAATATTTGTGCAGTCAGATGAAGATCTGTTTTCAGGGAACTGGCTGCTCTGTGTTCTTGGGGTCTAAGCTGGGAATGGTTCAAAATAAATACTGAAGTTAGGAGCCGTGAATAACAATGATGAAATATCAGGGTTGAGATGACCACTTTCAAGCTCATATTACCAATCTGATTACACGATAAGCTAAACCCACACTTTTTCCTTATTAAGGAACAGCAGCTTTCTTATATGGCTGCAGAGATATGTATTTTCAGCTCTGCAGAAAAGGAACCCGGGGTTGTGGTGGACACCAAGCTGCCTGTGAGTCACCAATGTGCCCCTGGGGCAAACAAGGCTGACGGAATCCTGGGCTGCTAGAGAAGATGTATTGCCAGCAGGTTGAGGGAGCTGATCATTCCTCTCAGCTCAGAGACCACACCTGGAGTAATGGGTCCAGTTCTTGGCTCCCCAGCACAAGAGAGACATGGACATACTGGAGACAATCCAGCAAAGGGCCACAAAGATGACTGATGTCTCTCATACAAGAACAGGCTGAGAGAGCTGGGTCTGTTCAGCCCAGAGAAGAGAAGGCTCAGGCAGAACTCATCCAGAGGTCCCTTCCAGCCTCAACCATTCTGTGATTCCATGAAAGGAGCAACTGCCACCTCAGTGCATAGCTTGCTTTGGTAACATTCCCACTCGTTGGCTTCAGCCATGTAACTGCTGTGCTGCTTTTGGTGCCTTCCCAACACATAAAGGAGAAGGATGAGATTTTGCTCTTAAGAACAGGAGAATCTGAAATTCTTATGCGTGCTGAAATTCTGAAAAACTGAAATTCTTCTGAAAGCCTTAGAGTCATAGAATTGTAGAATCATAGAATGGTAGGGGTTGGAAGGGACCTCTGGAGATGATCGAGTCCAACCCCCCTGCCAGAGCAGGGTCACCCAGGGCAGCCCACACAGGAACAGGGCCAGGGGGGGCTGGAAAGTCTCTGGAAAGTCTCCAGAGAAGGAGACTCCACAGCCTCCCTGGGCAGCCTGGTCCAGGCTCTGCCACTCTCACAGGGAAGAAGTTTTTCCCCACGTTGAGGTGCAACTGCCTGTGTTTCACCTTGCTACCATCACCTCTCATCCTTACTTTTCGTGTGCATCAGTAACCGCAGACAATACAAAGCCTAACTGCTCAGAAACAAAAATCTCCCTCCCAAACAGCTGAGCCTGCACCTTTCCTCACCCAACCACCACTGACTCAACCCAGAGAGCAGAGACACTTACACGCAATGCGGACGTAGGCTTTCCGGCTCTTGGTGGTGCCCGCAGAGCTCCAGGCAACGCACTGGCACCAGTAATCCTCGGGCCCGAAGAGCTCCTCGACTTGCTGGCGGGAGATCTCAATGCTCACCTCTCGGACAATCAGACCTGCCAGGGCACAAGCAACGCTGGTCAGTATTAAGCTTGCAGGTAGAAAGAGAAAAGCGTGGGTACAGAAGTCGTGGTGAGACCTTACAGCTCCCCGCCAGTACCCACGGGGCAACATGTCTGTGGTAAGGATGTGAGGATGGAAGCAAGTCGCTTTATCTGCATAAGAAGACAAGGGGGTGAATAAAAAAGTAATCACTGAGGTTTTGACTTTTATCACACACTGAGTGTGTAAGGCAAGTACAAGGACGTGCACCTCCGCTGACACATGCCCACAGGAGGACTTACCAGCGACGATGCAGCCCATTTTTATTTTCCTATGAATGTCACAAAACCACAGAGTCATTCCATTGATAGGACTCCCTTAGCCCTCCTGCGTTCCACCTCCTTTTGCCAGGCAGACACAGCACAGGGACAAGTCCTCTTCACTCCGACACTGAACTGCCCAGGGCATCGCAGAAAATGTGACCCTGTACCGATGGGCACGCGTGCTGCAGTTTGGGAACTATTACTGTCGTATGTAGTGCAGATGCTGTGATGGTTTTCAGTTGATTTTACAGTAAAGTGCAATACACTGCAGTGCCTGACAGGCTGCCTGGCCCTGCCCTCCATGAACAAACCTTGGTGCACTCTCCCCAAACCCACAGTTGCACCAGTGATGATGGTCACCCACTTGCTATCCTTCCCGATGGACCAGTATTTGCCCACAGTTCCCAATACAGTGCTCTCTCCTGGGAAGCTGTTCTGCTTCTTCTAAGAGTGAGGAAATACTGTGGTGTCCCAGATACCCCTACGAGAGTCACTGCTCGTGTGTTAATCCTCTGACGACAGCCACAGTGTTCCATGCTGACACAACCCCTTTCTCTGCCTCAAAATGCACTGCTTGGTCAAAATGCTCTTAATTCCAGCCAAGATACTGGGCAGGGGTGGGAGAGAGAGTGCTTACACCCCTTGTCAGCATATTCAGTCTTTGTTGCTGATGCCAAAGTATCAAAGTCGTGCCCTGTCACCGAGGCTGCACGCTGTCCGCATCCAGAACTTGGCTAAAAACTCCACAGCAGAAAGGAATTCACGCCTGCAATGCCATGGACCTCTCTGGTGGGAATGCCTTCTAATGAGATGCGTTTTCCTGCTAAAGATTATCCCAGCCTAGCTCCCTTTTCATTTCGTTATCCTCGACATCTTTGGCCACTGAATAATCAGCTGCTTTGGAGGAAATACTTAATAGCTTTCCTCCTTGAAATGAAACGCTCACAGTACGGCAACTGTACTGCAAGGAGCGGAAAGGCAAGTGGTGCAGGGGCATTTGATATGCAGGGAACGCCGCGTTGTAAGCTTGTTCTGCTTTGATGAGCTAATTTGGCTCCAAAAGAGGTCTGGGGGATAGCTTCTGTCCTGTTGAGAGGAGCATGAAGAGGGTGGGGAGGGAGCACGTACATCACACGCACAAGCATGGTTATGTTTTCCCAGTGCAACTGCTGTTACCCTGAAGATTTCTTCAGTTCATTCCCAGTTTTTACAGCATTAGCCCAGGGAGCCTTTGAAGGTTACAATATTATGTTTTTATAATAAGGCTGATTATGGCAGAGCTCGATGGAGCAGTGAACTTTGTTACCCGAAGGCTAAAGCAAGCAGGACTATAACGACAGTACTGATTAATAATGACTGTGAAATAGTCTTAACATTCAGGACACAAACACAGTCTTCTGATCGTCTGCTGAAGATAGAAAACCATAGGATAAATAGCTCCCACTGAACACACCAGCAGAAGTTTTTATCTCTGACTTCCTGAGACGCTTTCTAATTCAAAAGAACAAGCTACTCCAGGTAATGTCTTTTTGGGACAACCATGAAGTACTGATAGGTTTCAGGCTATTCAAAGTAATCTGGCCTTTGATCTTTGAGTATTATCAACAGTTGTGCCATGACCAAAGAAATGCACACCTTCTTTATATACCAAAGAGAAGCCACCTATTTCTGCTCACAAGCAGAAAATATCATTGTGCCATTGTCTCTAAGGTGAACTATTTTTCCTAGAGTTCAAAACGTTAACAAACCAGTTGGTGATCTCAGCCACAAGATCATCTGGGATGCAAGGATCCATGGCTGGAACTAGAAGCTGATGCAACCACTCCTTCCCAGCATCGCCCATCAGCTCCCCATTGCACCAAGAGCCACAATGCCTTAGGAGAACCCTCTCACCAGCTGAAAGGCACCCAGCCTCAGACTCTGGGGCAAGTGCAAAGGGATGTGTTTCCTTCGTTGTACCAACTCCTTCAGCTAACGTGCTTCATCGTAACCCCCAGCAGAAGATCCCTTTCTAGGTCAGATGACAAAAAGCACAATTTGCTGCGACACCTCAGACAGCAAGTGCCCTGTTGCCAGCTGCCATACAGCCACACGCCAGGCTGTACCAACCTGCCTGCTTTCATTCAGGGCTGTATCACTCACCCACCTCACGTGGGCACCAAGTGCAGGACAACCCTGGTGTGGTGACTTCAAACAGAGATCTTCGTCTTATCCCTGTTGAAGCTGCTTCTGCTTCTACATCAAAGAACAGTAGCTGGAGCCAAAAAGAAAAAAAAAAAAAGGGGAAAAAAGAAAAAGGCCAAACAACCCATGTCTCAGTATTTCTAGGCAATGTGAGATGCTCTGCCTGCAGATCAGGCAACTCTTTATCAAACACTTTGATTATAGGTGAGTGCATAACCTCCGAGGGCAAAATCAGAAGTCAGTTTGTAACGTGAGTCCCTGAATTTTGCCTAAATATATTTAGGACAAGACAGATTAAGGGGTTAACTGTAATTTATATACCCTGCCTGGTATTGTCCAATTCCACTTCGCTACAGTGCTAGGTAACAAGATGTCACCCTCTCACAGAGAGTATCTCCTCTACCTTACCTCCTTTACTAGAATTAGACCAAATCTTTCAGTCTAGTTCCTCATACAGCCAACCCCTAGAGCAGGTGAAGATATGCAGCATAAATGTTTTCTAAACAACACTTGAGCAAGCTACAGATCCCCGGAATTAACACAACTGCATGGATGGTGGCACAATCCACAAGAAGCCAGGCTCTTCCTATTCTGAAGCCATGCAGTTAACAAGTACAGCTGAAGGGAGAGAACAGAAATGTGAGCAGCTAGAATGCTTGACATTCTGATGCGTATAAATCCATAAAAAGCATCCGTATAGTATTTCTAACCTGTACTCTCCCTGTGATGAGTCGCTAGAATATGACAGGGAAAAGCATTTGCTTGCACTGTCCTAACTTGATTTGCATTCAACAAAGCAGGAGCTGTTTCTGTAGCCTCTTGCAGCCCATCTGGATCTTGGGTATGAAGACAGATATGTGAAGATATTGGGTGTAATTATCACGGCACTATTTCTGGCAACAAGAATATTGTGAAGAGAGGAGCTTTAAAAAGAAAATGCAGAAAATTGAAGTAATTTAAAGCAATTCTCCAAAATAAAGGGTAATTGTATCTTAAGATTGTTCACTCAAAAACCCCCACAGATCATTAAAAATGCATCCCCAGATTGCTGGGGTCTTTCTGCACAAGCACATATTTTCTGATCTCGGTGAGTAACTGCAGCATTCCCACGAGAGAAGCAACGGAAGAAGTTTTACAACTTGAATATGAGGAAGTTAAAAGAAAAAAAAAAAGGAAAAAAAGCCCCAAACTAAAAATATTTGCTGTCCTCCCTGGGTCCTGAGTACAGATCTGGATCTGCTGGGTTATAAAAGATGTTGAAGAGATTGCTCAAGGCTGGGGCTGTTTACTTACACAGCCCAGTCAGATTTAATACACTCACCTACAATTGTCACCAGTAAAAGACATCACCTTGGTGGAATTTCTCTAAAGAGAGGTCCAAAACCCTGTAGCTGTTAGAGGACTAAATCAACTGGTCTAAGATACCCTTTTGCCCCTATTAGTTTCCTGTCCAGCTGAGGTGGGAGGACAGCTTACAGGAAGGCTCAGGGTGCTTGGCATAACCAGCCTGCAGTGATGCCCCTGTCCCATCACGAGCTAAACAGGTTCTCCATAAATGCCAGGTTTTGCATATTTAGTAGGACAGCATATATACAATTATGCATGTCAATAAAATAAATGTATCTCTGGGACTCATACAACTCAGGCTCTGGAAAGGAGTAGGAAGGAACCGAAAATGCACTTATTTCAATGTTTGCACATTAATGAGGGATTAATGGGTGGAGAGAGGCTGAGGGAGCCGCGCTCAGCCTGCCTCCTGCTACTCTGCAGCCCAGTAAGCACAGGGGAGAGGCACAGGCTGATGGTACGTATCAAAATAAAATGACTGCCCCTCCTGGAGCAAAAGGAAGCGTGGAGAGGGAAGTGTGCCTTCTACGCACGGTCCTTTATTGTCGGCTGTATCCTAGAAACACAATCCAGCAAAAGACACACTTCATTCACACGGTCCCCAGGCACTTCCCTTAGGTGGCTATACAAATTGTGAGGTAGATTATCTGGTCTTCAGAGGCAGAAATGTTATCTTTTTTAATGTATGCAAATGTAATGTAATTGTATGATATTATGGTAGATTATTAGCAACTGCAATAATAACTCATGAGCTCCATATTGCACCCGCCAAAGTAACTGGCAAATTTCCCAGTGATTTTAATAGGAGCAGATTTGCCAATCAGACTCGTTTCTTTCTAGAGGGAAACAAAAATGTCTTCTAAGGTTCTGCAGCCGAACATGACTGCTCAGGACAAGAAATGATCGCTGTAACTGTCTGAAAACAGAGGATAATTATCAATTAATCAAACGTAATTATCCAGCCTGGAGTCAGGCCAGGTCACAGCATCCACACCTCGCTGGGCACCATTCTGCCAACAAATCATTCCGATGCATTCTGGCTGCCATAAGACGTTGGGCAGTTGATGTTAATACCCCACAAGACTAAACTGCACCTATAAACCCTAAGAAACCACATGGATAATTTGTTTATTGTCTCTGCAAGTAGAAGTTCAAACAGTTTCTGTGGTTTTGTGCTTTCCTTTGCCCAAAAGGTATTTCATTAATTAGTAATCACGTACGCTACAGAACACATTTCTCAAGGAGATGGAACTTTATGACCTACTGGCCTGGAAAAAGACATTACTGTAATACATGCATACAGACTGCAGGGGTATTGCAGCCACTATCAAAAAGCATGGAAATAAAGCCCATTTTCATGCAGGTAACTTGCAACCCTTTACAAGCTCCATTTCTTGAAACCAGTTCTCAAAGCACCCTCCTAAATCTGATTTCTTAAAAGAAACAGATCAGCGACAGTGTCCTGGCTTCGAGTGAAATGATTCTCTTCCTAGTAGCTGGTTCAGTGCTGTGTTTTGGATATAGTATGAGAATAATGTTGATAACACACTCATCTTTTTTAGTTACTGCTAAATAGCATTTGTGCTAAATCAAGGACTTTTCAGCTTCTCATGCCCTGCCAGCGAGAAGGCTGGAGGGGCACAAGAAGTTGGGAGGGGACACAGCCAAGGACAGCTGACCCCAACTGGACAGGGGAATATTCCATACCATATGATGTCACGCCCAGTATATAAACCGGGTGGGAAAGTGGGCTGGGGGACACTGCTCAGGAATGGACTGGGCATCAGTCGGCGAGTGGTGAGCAATTGCATTGTGTATCACTTGTTTTGGTTATTCTCATTATTTGATGATGATGATGATGCTATTTAAAAAAATTATCATTGTTATTATTCCCATTACGATTTTCTCCTATTTTTTCCTGTCCTATTAAACTGCCTTTATCTCAGATCCTGAGTATTACTTTATTTTTCTGCTTCTCTCCAACAGCCCACAGTGAGATAGTCATTGTGCATTGCCAGCTGGGGTGAAACCACAGCATCCAGTCCGAAACACTCCAAGCTTTCTGGCTCCCAGTTCCTTTTTCTAGCTACTAGGAGAAGGAGAGGGGCATGAGGGAACACTTCATAGATGCTGCTCAGTCAGGACAGATTTGAGGGACATAAGCATACACAGTTTTTAATGCAAGATGAGGGTGGAAGGAGAACCCCAATACCAAAAAAGAAAACTGGAGTTCTGCAATAATTTCAGGAGGGGCTGGGTTATCTCCATAGTATCTGGCAAAAAGGATGAAAGCATTTTCAGTTCTCATTGCCTCCATCTGTCTTACATTTCATACAAAGACTCATCCAAAAACTCCCTAAAACTGCATCATGTTTTTTGCCTCCTTAAGGTAGCAAAGACCATACACAGAGGCTGTAGGACTGTAAACAGGCTCGGTAAAAGGTAAACAGATTGTTTTCTTATTATGCAGTCCTTTCTCACTAGATTGTCCTCTGATGGTAAAACTTAAGTGACCAAAGCCGAGAATGATCATCTTTTTACTTACCAATAGCACCGAACACCCTGCTGGATTTATCGGATCGCTCATCAGAGGTGCTATAAACACCCTGTCCCTGCAGCAGAAGGCTGATCGCTTGGTGAAATAACCTTTTTCACAGAAGTAAAACTAAAATCAACACTGTGTCAGAACTGAAATGTATTCACCTTCTTGCAGAGACTGGTCCCTCACAGTCAGAGAGTTATTCCACTGAAATATGACACTTAAGCTATGGAATTTGGTGTTTAAAAGATGAATAAATAGGCTGTGCACGAGAAGGACAGCTTCAAATATTAACGTACTCGCTGAGAAAAATGTACTCTCTGCATCCTCATGGGACAGAGGTGATCACATAATGGCACACTTTGCCTATAGCTTTTTTTCTGTCTAGGGTATGTGTAATCTTAACAAATGATAGATAGACAGATAGATACCTGGAGATAGTTCCAAAGAGCAAACACCTTTAACACCCCGTGAATCCTTCCTGCTGGGACTGTGAGCACCTGGTTCTGCCTCAGTACTGCTTTTCTGTACATTGTGACTGGCTGGTCCATACGAGGTGACTGCGTGGAGCTCGCAATTTTCCACAAATACCAACTTAAATATTCAAATTAAAGGCTTCCAGCTATTTTTGCTCTCTGCATAACTTTCTCTTTAGGAAAGAGATTATTAAAGACATTCTTAACTCAAATTAATATAGATGAAGAGCCTAATAAAGTCAAGTTTGCCTTAGAACTGATGTCAAGTTTGCCCTGGTTTGCATCAGTTAGCTGTGGTATCCAATTACTGGCTAATGGTGGAGAGTTAAGCTAAAATCCCAGCTCCCCTACTATTTTTCAACTGACTTACACAAAAGTTCCAAAGGGCCGTCTCCAGAGGGATTTTACTTTGAGCTGGAATTGAAGAACACACGTTATGTTTGGGTTTTATTTCCTTTTAGTAAAAACAAGGCCCTTTTGTTCTTTTTCCATTAACATTTGAAGGACCAAGCCGGGCAAAATGCGGGGAAGATTTCAGAAGTGAGTCTTTGAATGCTGGTAGAAAGCAAACCACATGGCCCTGGTCCCTGCCAGCCTGGTGGAGGTGGGCAGCTGAATCCCCCTGGGGAAGGGAATCCATCCCTCCATCCCCAGCCCACCTTGCCAGCCTCCAAGGATAGCTGGTAAATACTTCACAACAGCGTTGAATTGCTTGTTCTCAGCCTAGAAACAGTTCAGGGACAAAGGGAAATCACACCTTTTGTTTAAAAGGGGGTTTTTTTTTTTTTTTTTCCCCTGGTTGATGGCATTTTTTTGCTAATATGCAGAAATGGCTCCAAAAGGCACTGCCCTCTTTCCCACGTAACCGCACCGGGTGCCCATTGTTGCTGTTTTCTTTACTCCTTTTTTCCTGGTTCAAAAATAATAATCATGCTCTGGTGTAGCAGCACTCCAAAGAAAACCTGACTACAAGCAGGTATTTACACTCAGCCCTGACTGAACTGACACAGGCTGAGGTCTAGGAGCAGAAACAATCGCCAGCCAGAGCATCTCGACCAAGCCACCGTGGCACCAAGCAACCCCGAGCGGTGAGACCCGAGCGGTTCCCTGCCAGGCTGGTGCTACTTACAGGGAGTGGGAAGGAGGAATCCACGAGTGTGAGCTCTTAGCAGCTCCAGCTTCCGGGTCAAAGCCCAATCTTTCCTTCTTTTGGTCGAGGCACGCGCAGCTGAGGAAAGATGTTGCTTTTTTTTTGTTGTTGTTGTTGGTTTTGTTTTTTTTTTCAAGGGACAGGGAAAAAAAAATGTGCCGATGGTTCATGTTTTACTTAAAGCTGCAGTTGAGACTTCACAAAGAAAATCTGTGCACTTTTTATTTCTGGTTCAGAGGATTTACATGCTCTTTCTAATGATCTGGGCCTTCAGCAGTGGATAATGCTCCCCAGTCCCCAGCTTAGTGCTCATGCAAAATTGAAGCACTTTTGAGGCAGTTTAGAGCCCACTGATGAATCTCAATGTGCAGGCAAAAAGGAATAATGGTTGTTTAGCACTTCACTAGAAGAAACCAAGCAAATTATGAAAAAAAAAAATAATAAGAAGGGGGAAAAAAAAAAAAAAAAGCTATTGAACTTCAAACATCTGGGAAGCCAACTGAGAGCATCTGAATTTTGAACAGCCTGTTTACATTCCTTCTGCACAGTGGAAAGGGGGGGCTGTGGGCAGGGAAATGAATGATAAATGGGTTTGTGTGTAAATTTTAATGTAAAAATGTACACTAAGTTGTCTACGTTATTGACTTGCTGACATAGACGTGTGTGTATATATATATATATAAAATATGTATCTGCCTATGTACTTCTGTGCCACGCGCACGCTGCGCGGGTTTGAGAAGGGAAGGCGACACGAACATGCCGTGTTTCCGTAAAGCTGATGTGATGCCACTGGTGCAGCTACTGAGGGAAGGAGAGTCGCAGTGTGACACAAGGGGTCACTCGGGAGCCTTCCCTTCCTCAGCCTTCTTTGCCTATTTTTGAGTCCCCGACCTGCAGAAACATCAGTCTGGGGGAGAACTCTGAAAGACACACCGCTTTTTGCTGCTGCTCTTCTGCGTGCTCGGGATGGCATCTCACAGGAGACTCTGGCATCTCACAGGAGACTCTGGCATCTCACAGGAGGCTCCAGCATCTCACAGGAGACTCTGGCATCTCACAGGAGACTCCAGCATCTCACAGGAGACTCCAGCATCTCACAGGAGGCTCCAGCATCTCGAAAAAACAATGGGAAAAAAAAAAAAATAGAAAAAGGCAAACAGCTTCTTTCAAAGCATCTTTGTCCAGCGCACTGTCAAGTGAGATGACTTTCTCCAGACAGAGACTGTGCTCTGGGAATTTACTGTCTGCTCCCCGCAGCCAGCAGGTTCTCAGGGCTGTGCCAGTCAAAACACCAGCTCCTGAATGCCAGGAGATATTCCTTTGTTTGTAGAGAATGAAGGAATCGTTGCGGGAAGGGGTGTGAAAAGGCAGCCTGGTTGGTGGCCACAGAAGTCATCTGCTGTGTACCTGTTTCCGGATACAGCGCAGCTCATGATCCCTGGCAGCTACAGGGAGGCACCAGGGATGTGAGCAAGTTGCACCAGGGATGTGAGCAAGTTGCTCTGCAGATCCGTGAGACTTTGACATGAAAAAAGACCTGTTTCCTTAGGTGAGCAAAAGCAGTCAACAGTATCCATGTAATTCTAGCTGCCTGGTTTTTTATTATTTGGTTTTCTGTTTTGTTTTGTTTTCCTGGGTGCCCACTGGAATGATGGGCACAAAAAAACCCCACTCTGACTGGATTCCAGTACTGGTTTCCACCTTAGTTTAAGAACAAAAGAATTAAAACCAAACCCCAAAGCAAGGCTGATTCACCTCTAGGCATTGTTATTCTTCAGGCCTGGCAATTCTTACTTGCCTTCAGAGGAGGGCACAACAACCAGGTCAGGCACGGTGTCAGTGCTCATTACAGAAACAGCATTATACAAGTCACTGGGAAGCCAAAAGCAGCAATCAGCCAACCAAGATCCTCTCTAAAATCAAAACCTGGGAGCAAATAATAGAAGAGACTGCGAGAGCCTAAGGATCAGTATTCAGGGGGAAGCAGAGGCACAGAAGAGTCTGACAAAAGACTCCCTTTCTGCTCTCACACGCGAAATATGAAGAGGGACGAGAAGTTACGAGGAATTGTGAAAGGCACCCCATAATAACCTGATGAGAAAGAGCTGTAGATAACCTTGCAGGTGAATGGCAGTCCTGCTGGTACCTACCGCATCACGCTGCTCATTTCTGGACAAATCAGGAATGCACGGGAATGACAAAATGAATACAGGCAGTGAACCCCCAAAGGTGGCACAAAATTAGATCCTGTGTGGGTCAGAGCTGCATGTGGCAGCCACCTCTTTCCTTTACATGTCAGCAATGATTTGGTACCCTACCTGCACAGCAAAAAAAAAGTCTCACTAAATCTGATCTATGTGCAATGGCTGTTCCATACAAATGGCTTTTGGAAAAAAAAAATAAAGTTCTCCAATGTCGTTTTAAGCAATAGAAATTCTTCTTCCAACAATGATTCCACTCTCTAACGAGCAAAGAGAGGAAAAAAAGTAGAAGATACTCCTCAGGTAACTGAGATACAACTTTACACAGACATCAAAAGACTAAAGGAAACACCACTGAAATGTCTTGCACAGGCGTCGAGATCCCAGTGTCTCCAAACAGTGTTAGACCACATTTCCAGTACCTGCAGCAGACTATAGCTTGTTCTCATTGAAGAAAAAAGTAAGGTATAATTTGGACCTTCCATTTCCTTGAATATTTTCAGGGCTTTCTGCAGGGCTTTTGTTTGACAGCACACATGACTTTGGCTCTGCTCTTCTTTTCCAGCATTCCTGCATCCAAAAACCAGTTGTTTTCCATTTAGGCAAGCAGATGCAGGATGAAGACTAACCTTTGGGACTCACTTCCCAACCACGCTGATATTTATTGTCCTTCCAGGCACCAGACCATCTCACCGTGGGGGCTCCAGAGCCCACACAAAGGGCATTGGGCTCCAAAGGACCCAGGGGATGGAGAAATGAAGCACTGCTGTGCAAAGCTGTGGCTAGGCTGAAGCTGTGGTGGGTGGACTGAAGATGTCTTTTGGGGAATTAATGGGATTACAAGTGTGTAACAAAAGGTTTAATGAAGGAAAAAAACTTGGAGGGAGAGAAGGTGTAGGCTGGAACTATTCAGAGGGGTATCCTCAAATGCTTCAGATGAATGCACTAAGCATCCATATTCATCTTCTTATTATTTTAAATATCTTTTATTTCCTGTCTCAGATTTGTTTTCTCTAGAAGCCCACAGGAAACCTTTAGGACAATTAGGTGAACAGCTGCAGATAGAAAGTTAATGCTACAATAAGAAATGAATAAATATCCTGAAGCTTTTATCTTTTGGTCCCACAGCACTCCGCAGAGGTAAATAACAAAGACGTTGAGTGATTTGCAAAAGAGACACATGGCAAATGCACAGAAAGTTTGGAACAGGCAAACGACCCTTCCCAAGGGCCCTTCATTACCCAGAGGAAGAGCATGAGCAGGATTAACCTGCAGGAAGAGTATTTCCCTCTGGGTCTCCTGAATACCCTGGAGGGTACAGCAAGTGCCAAGGCTGGAAGAGCCCACCTCTGTCAGCTTGGCAGCCTGAGGGCAGAGGGTTTGCAAGGTCTATGGCTGCTGTCTCTACAGATCGATGGGCATGTAGTCTTCACAGAATGTATGGGGTTGGAAGGGACCTCTGAAGAACATCAAGTCCAACCCCCCTGCCACAGCAGGACAGAAGTAGAGCAGATTGCACAGAAATGCATCCATCTGGCAGGGCAAAGAGCTGCTGGAAAGAACAGCATGAGCAGAAGAGGCAGGTCTCACTGGCTGTGAACACATAAAGAAGAGGTCCAGGTCTAAGAGCAGAAGCTCTTTGATAGGGCTAGGAGTATGGTTGGACTTGATGATCTTGAGGGTCTCTCCCAGCCAAAACTATTCTATTCTAAGCTACCTTCCACAAAGACTTACAGGGACAAAAAAAATCCACAAACAACTATTTGATGAAATAAAGAATTAATGCTATGTTGATACACGGACTATAAGTGAATACCATACTCAGTGGATTCTAAACTCAAAACCTCCAAAGTCTTTTGCAGGCTTCTACACAAAAAAAAGATAATCTCCCTGGGTTTGGGCTGTGGTTTTGTATTGCCTATAAGCAGATTTCCTTCTGGAAGCAAATAAATATCTGGCCCAATGTTCTTATCCTGTATATAAAAAGATTATTTCCCTTCTCTAGGTCAGTGACCTCAGTGATTTCTCCACTCACTTGAACAAAAATAACCACCATTTTAAATTCACAACCTAGAAGGCGGCGATTCTCTGCCTCTCTGTGTTTCTTCTGAAGCATCCAAAATGGCTTTTTTTTTTTTCCTAAACTCAAAATGAAAGTGGGAACTTTGCTTGCTTGCAAAAAATGTCTGCAGCAGCTTTGTCATCAGCTATTCCCTCGATCGGGGTGTGCTGGGGACCACCTCCCCAGCAGCTGATTTGGAGGACGCAAGCTGCAGGATGAGAGAACATCTCTTGCAGCAGTGATGGGCATGGGGCTCCTCTTCCCTGGGAGAGCTGCCCACCAGGCTCTGGGGAGTGACAGGGCGAGCGAAGGCAGCCCAAGTGACATCAAAAATGTCCAGTGGGAAGAAAGCGTGGGTTTGGTCATGCACTTTTATGTTAGTAAACAGCCCGTGTATCTCCGAAGAATTCCAGTTCTTTGGAGCAATAGGGTTGTCTGCTGCTCTCTGCACCAGCTGCAGCCTTTCAGACCACACATTGCAGTATTTCACTTACACCATCGCTCCAAAGAGAGGACAGACTCTGAATCACTGCGGAAAATGGACCGTAGTATCAATTCCAACCCACACCTCAAAGCCATTAATAGAAGCATTTGGGAAGAGTTACACAGACACGTTTTTAAATTTCCTTGAAATGAGTTGGATTAGGGCAGAGCATTGAAGGAGCAGAGCTAAAAACTCTGCAATAGGTTCCTGAGAAATGATTATTTTGAATCAGGGCACTTGATGTTTGTAATGGATTTGATCCAATGATAAACAGAAAATAAAATTACTTGTGACAACAGTGGAATGAAAACAACCCTTATTTATGGCATGTGGCTACCCTTACTAACATAACCCCAAGGTATCCTACCCTAGAGAGTCAAAATATTGCAGGTTAAGTATAACTGCAGCATTTAGCATCAATTGTCATCTCCATAGTGAAGTTAATAGGCATAATGGACACATTCGTTGAGAAAAAATAGCTTTTCCCCCATCTATTGGACTCTTGAAATTAATAATCCAGAGAATTAGGAGGCTACAGCAGGTCAAGAAGCAAAAAGAGATTAAGGAAGGAAGATGTGCAGAGAGGGAAAATGGCAGCAAAGGAAAGGAAGATCTGTGGGCCAGGGAAAAATGAGTAAAACGCTGCCCACCCACATTCTTCTCCCTGAGCTGTGCTTACAGAGGGGTAGAGGACAACTGAATTTTGTATTTGGTCTCCTAAATTAAGTTCTTCAACACTGGCATTCAAAACTAGTGCTGTGGCTGGAAGCAACAGCTCTTCTTATTTACAAAAACCAGTAAGACAAGCAAGCAAGCACAGCTTCTCCAAATGAGAGGCTGTGTGATAACGTTTGCTGTACAACCAAAAACCCCAGCTTTAACTACAGGCCCCAGGAAGATCAAGGGGCTGAGCATCGCGTGCTGGAGGTGGTTCTCCTGCCGCCACGCGCGGTGCCAGGGCAGCAGAGACACTTGTGGAAGGCTCCCCGCTGCCGCCCGGGCTGCAGCATCTTGCAGGAGCTGTTCTAAAGGCAAAAGGGCAGACATCAATCTTTGATCTTCCCGTGGAGAGGGTGATCAATTAAAGACCTAGCTAGCTGGGGACTTGCTTCCTCGACAGGCTGCCAAGCCCGTTGCTTAAGGTAACAACCTCCTATTTGCCGGATCAATGCTGATCCCACGTCAAAAGCTCGGTCTCCTTTCATCCAATCTGCAAGTCAGCCAGAAATACTTTATTAATGGGGAAGGGTAATGGTGGGAGGTGAGCGTGGGAATCGCAGCAGCTATGTAAAGAAACTGAAACGCAGAAGTCTTAAGATTTCTGTCTGGGAAAAAAAAGCCTCATCCCCTTCAGTGCAGCTCGATAAAGCCTCTTGATAAGACAAAAATATCCTGTTCTGAGCCAGAATCTAACTTTATCACCTCCTTCTATTTCTGGGACGGCAGAGGGTCGAAGGAGCAGCTGAAGGGGAAGTTCTCGGAGGCAGCTGTCCTCCTTGCTGGAGGCCAGGTGGCACCAGGGATGCTCCCGTGGGACACTGCATCTTCTGAGAGCCTTCTTCTAAAGGCAGGATGTGGGAAAAAGGATTGGCGACTTCACCTGCTCCTTAACAGAGCCTCCCTCAGCATGTCTTTCCCCTGAGACTGCACAGATAAGCCTGTTCATTTTGCATTAGCTGGGGCCTCAGGCCAGGCTCGAGTCCTTATTCTGTCTTGCTGCCATTTGGGAACGCAGAGGAGGTCATCAGCAAACTCCCTGAGCCCTCCTCTCCCTGTGCATCCCAGCAAAAGAAGACAGAAAGGGTAGGCAAACAATAATGCTGGCTGAATTGCCCAATATGTCTATTTAATTAGCACTTAGAAGAGTCCCAAATGTTGTTTTCTCCTTGCTTGAAGGAGAGGGAAGAAGAACGTGTCACTGGCATTGCAGAGGGCAAGAGGGGCTCTATAGATCATTTCACCTTAATAGTCGTGGAGAAACTATTACCATGCATACCCAAATTGAAAAGGCAAAAACAAGGTCTCTGCAGCCCTGATTTTTCTCCGTTGAGCATCACTGGGATGTGGGGTTTGATTTAGCAGCATTTAATCCCTCTAGAGAAGTGAAAGGGGTGCAGGACACTTGATTTTCTCTACATCCACACCTCTCCCACCACTGCAGAACTGGGGACAGGGGGTTGTGTCTGAATGTGTTTCTCCACATAAAGCACACACGCAAAATAAACCCTTTTGCCACGGTCGTTTTCAGAGGCACAGTAATTTGGAAACTGTGCACAAATTGCTCTAACAATTCCTGATGCCATTGAGCTTCTTGCTCTGTGCCAACAGAATTCTCTTGCCCCCAAAAGCATCGGTTCTGCAGGGTTCCTTTTACTCTCCTCGCTGTTATTTTTTATGCCAGTTGGCCATAAAATCAAATGGGCTCCCTCAAAACAACTTTTATCTTTGTTTTTTAAAACTAGTGTTCTTATTCTTTACAA
This sequence comes from Todiramphus chloris collaris, assembly GCA_025345505.1. Lineage (NCBI taxonomy): Eukaryota > Metazoa > Chordata > Aves > Coraciiformes > Alcedinidae > Todiramphus > Todiramphus chloris. The sequence goes on from JANVCC010000059.1 coordinate 1,998,471, forward strand.
ATATTTTTCCACATTAATGGGAAAATATTCCAGTAAAGACATAAAAGCCCATGCCCTGCCTTGTGTTTCATGTCCATAGGAAATGGAAGAGTCAAAGATGTGCACTGGAGGTTTTCAAAGCATCCTTTTCACTGCTTTATGAAAGGCATGAAGAAGACATGAAGAAGAAAGATTCCAGTGATTCCAAGGATTAAAAACCAAAATGTAATGATCTTCTATAGAAAAACTTCCGGCTTCTCAGACTTGATCATTGGAATTATGTTTTTTTTGCAAGGTTCTCTCTTCAGGCTAGTTTAATTAAACAAAGTGGTACTAGAACAGCCTGTCACTATTACTGTTCTCATGCTCTCCAACCAGAAGTCAACAACTCCCACGGAGTCCCTGTGCCTGTTCTTTACAACAATGTTTTACCTGCTGGTAAAAAATATTCCACAGTGCAAAGTGCAGAGAACTAGACCTCGTTATTTTCTATCTTCTCTTACAAAGAAAAAAGAAAAAAAAACAACCTACAGAAAAAGAGTTATAAATATTTATTTTCCCTCTCTTAAAAAATGAACCTTCTTAATATAATCAACATTTCTATCTAGCAGCTCCCTTCAGTGAGGGCTTGGCTGCATTCTCATTCTATCTCCTGTGCCACTGCTATTGCTCTGCAGTTGTCTTTGGTTTTATCAATGACAGAAACAAATTTGCTTTGTAGGAAGAGTTAATCATCTCTACACAGATTTCATTCCTGAGCACAGGCTCGGAAGTCCATGAACACATAATGTTTTCTGAATCAAAACCCATTTCTCTCTTTCATGCATCATTTACAATCCCAAGATGATGTACTGCGAGCATCACACCTGTATTTTAGCCTCTTTCTTCCTGATTACCCATCCTTTGGAAAAGAAAGCACAGGTGACCTTTACCTTTCTTTTTTCCTCTCCTATATTTCCTTTCTGTCTTGTTTTCCTCTGCTTTTTTACCTAAAGAACTAAAAGAGAAAGCCTGGTTTGCAAACTGCATCAGATGACCACCTTGGCGTGGTGCTCTCCTTTGGACTTTGCAGAGCACACCTTCAGAAGGGTAAAATAGCAAGAATGAAGAACGCGCCCAGTTTTCAGTTCCTGGGATCATGCAACCGACCCAGCAGAAAACACTGCGTAGCCAAGATCCCTCTGAGCCCCAGGTGACCCATGTAGAGCCCAGCCCTTGCCTGCTTTGTGGGCAGTTTCTCCAGCCTCTCTGTCAGCAGCGTAGCCTTGGGCTGCCTTCCTTACACCACCCTCTGAGCAGCTCAGTCACCACTGCTGTGCCCTGTGTTACAACCACTGCACTGGCTAGCCAAAAATAGCCAAAAGAAACCAAAACACCTCTAAAGGGGTAGAGTCAAAGGGCTTTGCCAGTCTGGTGCAAGTTGCTAAGCCAATACCTACTTCTTCAGACAGCAGAACGAATCCTCATGGTCACTGTCTCCTGCAACTTTCTCTTCAGTTCCATCTGCAGTGGATATATTTTCCTTGAGGTCTGAAGAACCCATTATTTCACTGCTACCTTAAATACACTGTTTACCTATTTCCATACTATGTGCTATGAGCCCTGGATTCTGTCTACGTACAGGAAGATGTCCAAAGACCACAGCCCGGACACGCATTAACCAGCCTCATGGCAACAAACAGGTTGACTGGCAAATTTAGGTTCTGATGACAGTTTCCTTTCAACAAGCCATTAGTGCGACTGGGTTTGTAGCTCCTGTGCTAGTAATCTGCTGTGCACAGGTTCTGACAGCCTCCTCCCACCCAGACTCCAGGAGATTATGTGAACCTCTCACTGGAGATGGTTTCATTCCCATCACTGCTGTTTGTAGAACATCTCTAGTACCTTCAGATGCATCGCTTTTCAAGACTGCCCTTCTACATCTGTAGGATGCAATCTGCTTTACAGCATCGCAAAGTTGCTCTGCAGTGAGATTTCTGAGACAAAAGAATGAATTTTTCACCTGCAGTTAAAAATTTCAACTGCAGCAAAAACATTTTCACGTTTCCGAATGCTGACGTTAATAAAAGCTTAAAAAACTAGCGCAGTGACAGCTGCCCTCCTGCTTGTGCTCCTTCATTCCAGCCAACTCCCATGGATGAAAAAAAAGAAAATATATTAAGTAACAAGAACTTCTTTTGTATTTTCAGTTTTTCCACTGCGGTGAACTCCTCGGAAAGGCCGATTCTTACAAACAAATAAACAGGCTCAAAGTTTAACAGAGTTTTTTTTCCTGAAGCCTTTCTTTCTTCCTACACCCACCTTCTCTTTTTCAAGCTGAGAGCACCACGGTACCGTTAAAGGCTTATGCTTTTGATCTCTGTGCAAATAAATGAGCTGAAACAAATAAAACACAGTTCACAGGAGACTTCCAAGACATCTGGTGGAGTTATTTTTCTAAGTAATTAGACCAAGTGGTGGTGTCATTCCCAAAAGAAAGGTACCTTCTTGCGAGGTATCCAGTTCTTTCTCAGAGCCATCAACACAGCAGTGAGTCCTGCTTCTCTCCTTGCACGTGACTCAAACTCTACTGATTACCAGTCTGCCCAATGGGAGCAATCGCCTGTTTGATTTATGCTGGTTTATTACTTCAATTTTTAAACCCTTTGGGGGGGAGGGGGTTGGTTGGTTGGGGGTTTTTTTTTTGGTATTGTGAAGGTCCTGTTCTTTTTTCCATGTCAGTGGGATTTCTGGTATTGACTGAGGAGGGATGAGGCTCTTGGATTCCTCTGTTTTTCTTTCTTTTCCTTTCCTTGCTAAACTATTGTAGTTCTCCTTCATGCAAGCTCCATGGAGCAGGCAGTGTAAGGGAATAACAGCCAGGTGCTTGCTCTGCATCAATACACTGCTCTGAACTGTGTCCACATGTGTTCTCACCTTCTTTCCTGCTGGAAGATGAGTAAATTTCTCCTTGTTTTCACCCCCAATTCTCCCAAAGAAGACACCAGCCTAGGAAAGACCCAAATGCTTTTCTGGGGAGAATGTGGTTCCTGGTCTGTGACTACACCACTGCAACCACTGGGAATTTGTGACACCGGGGAGGTAAACAGGGGATAGACCTGGCTGAGAAAGCAACTCCCTTTGGTTTGTGCAGGGTGTCAGACTCGGGCAGGGTGCTCTACAAGCAGGCTTTACTAACCGGCCCGGGTGCAGCCACCAGCCCTGTGCCACAGCAGCGAGCGTTCGGGAACGGCAGGAATGCAGCCACGGCTGCCTCGAGAGCGGGGGAAAGCGGCTGCTGTAGGCAACAGCGGGCAGATTACAGCAGCGGGCTCGATACCAGCGCCGTTCAGTTCTCAGCCCTACGCGACGCCGAGCGAACTCACCGGAGGTTTCGTCCACCCTCTCGTCCACCACGTGATCCTTCTGGTGGACCCACTCGCTGTTGCATTTGAAATAGATCTGCGTGGCCGGGCTCGCTTTGCAGTACAGATTCACAGGCTTGTTCTTCACGATGTAAGCCTCTTCGGGTTCGATCAGGAAGTGGGGCAGTGGCTCTGGCGGATCAGATGGAAACGTTTCGGGAAGTTCATGGAAAAAATCATCATCTGTAGAAGAGAGACAAAAAGGAGAAATGAAACACCCGAAGTTCAGCTGGAAAAGGTGTACCAGGACTTTATGAAAGCCTCAAAAGGAGTGTACTTTTCAAATAAAGTGTTATCATAGGAGCATTCTTAGGCTGAGGCTTAAACTGCTGTTTTCAGACTAGAAGGAATTGTTCTTTACACCCGGAGCTCTCTCCTGTCCGTGCTGCGACAGGGATGTGCACATTGACGTGCCCAGGAGCGGTCCTTTGGTACCACCGCGGGCCATCCTGGCAATAAAGCATCATGTTAGCACTTGGGAGAGCTGCCCACAAAACCGTACAGAGGAATAATAGCAACTTTTGGAGGCTTCAAGGTCACCCATTTCAACAGTGAGTTATCACACGGTTTAATCAAGTGCGTGCACGTAGCTGGTGTTGGCTGAGACTGGCACCAACAGCAACCGGCACCTTTCGCTGCGGATGAGCACTTTGAAGTCTGCTCTGAGGGCAAAAGACTAAATGCAAGTCCAGTTGGTGCCCCTGTGTCCCTGCTCTGCCCTGAGTGCTAACGAAGGTGCCAAGCTCTGCTTTATTCGCTTCGTCTGAGGTACACCGGGCTGTGCAGCGCTTGCTACGCAGAGGAACCCAGAGCTGGGACATGGGGCTGAGCAGCTGCGAGATGGTGACATTTTGGGCCAACACGGATACAGGCTATGGACATAAGGACCCTCTGCACCTCCCTGGTGTTGCTGGTCCTGAATAAAGGCGATGCAGAAAGTCCAGAGAAGGAAGGAAAGAATCCAGCGCACAAGAGGCAACGCTGCCAACGCCACACAGCACCTTTCTCTCTGCCCTCTTCTCCACAAACGCCCCTTGAAAGCCCCTCTGCCCCTTTTTGCAGAGGAAGTCTTCCAGGTCAGAAAGCAGCAGTTCTGCAGAAAACGACCCTCTTCCCATCCTCCTCCCCACCTGCCACCACTGCACAGGAACAGCCAGGAGGCTCCCAGCTGCTGGCAGACCCACCAGCAGCAAGCTGGCAGTCCTGAAGGCCTTCTTCCATCTCCCCCTTTCTGCCCCTCGAAGCAGTTCTTGTTATACAGGGACGGACACTGCTGATGGTCAAGAAACCATCAGAGAACTGAAAATACTGGGAAGGCTCTATCTTCTGCCTGCCCATCTTCAGGAGATGAAACGTCAGACAGCTAGCTACCTGCATCAAAGCCATACAGGTTGTGTCCAGAATTCCATGGGCTGTGGAAGGCTCTCCTTCCAGGCACTGCTTTTGCGGGAAGAGAAGGAAGAGCGGTAACAGATGGAGGAGGCAAGGGGAGGAGGTCGTGGATCCCCAGCCACACAGCTGTATGGATGCAGGCTGCTCATCTTCACCAGCAACAGCAATACCTGACAGTGCGAAAGGTTTTGTGAATCTCTTGAACTGTTTATGAAGAGAGCATATGTTCACCACTTGGGTTGGGTTTTTCCCCCCCTTTTTGTAGTAATTTAAAAATACTGCTGCCTTTTTGGGTCTCTCATTTTAAAAAGAGTAAGAGGCCTGACTCACCCCCACCTCACCCCCTGAGAGCTAATACACTGAACTGCTTCAGTGATAGAAGAGAAGGCCACTAAATAAGGCTTGGCATTTTTCTAGCAGAGGGAAAATCTGTAATGTTCTATAACAATTCAGTTTCCATCCCCAAAAAAACCATACTTACATTTAATTTTTATCACTTTCCCATCCTTCCTTTTCTTCTGCAGTTCCTTTTACACCCTGGCCACACCAGCCTCCTTTTTCTGCAGTCCCTTTTCCTCTCCCCATTAGGTATTTCTTCCTTGCTCCATTTTTTTCCCCAAGGAGAAAGATGGGTTAGAGCACATTAACAGGAGCCCGCGTTTGGTTTTCACGACAACAAAACACGTTTGAACCGAAGCAAGAGGCTTTCCAGCATCCTCACCCACATCTCCCCCGCTCACCCGGCAGACACCCGCAGCACAGAAACATTAGAGATGAATCATTTCCTCTGAATTGCCACAGGACGTATCTTTTTCTTCTGGTCATTTAATTGCAAATCAGCCAGCAGACAGATGGAAACTAACAAAGCACACATATGTTTTATAATTAAACAAGTATTGCTTCACTAATTTCTGGTGACTGGATGAGCAAATTTATTTATTTTCACCACTAGATTTCTGCATATTGTCAGAGACAATACCTACGCTGCCTGACCAATTGACTGCATCTTCTCAAAGATGCAACTAGAAAGTCTAAAAGGAGGGATGGGCAAGTGGCAGGAAAGAAAAAAGGTGGGATTTTAGAATTATTTCTTTAAAGGGCCTGGAGAATGCGTGTGGGCTTTGGCTTTCCCTCCGGAGGGGAACTGCTTCTAATGTTTAAATATTCTTTTATGTTAAAGTGGACTCACAAAACTGCCCAGTACATGTTTAAATAGTCTTTTATGTTAAAGTGGACTCAGCACTGCCCAGCACATTTAAATATTCTTTTATGTTAAAGTGGACTCAGCACTGCCCAGTACATGTTTAAATATTCTTTTATGTTAAAGTGGACTCAGCACTGCCCAGTACATGTTTAAATATTCTTTTATGTTAAAGTGGACTCACAGCACTGCCCAGTAAACGCCAACCTCGTCTCACATTCCGACTGCGGTGACAGCTTTTTCCTGCCACCAGCCTGGCATCCCACACTCAGGTACAAGACCATTCTCTTGCTGGCCTCTTGTGAAGATCCTGCCTTACTCTTCACAAGCAATCACGAAGCCTGGCTTCACTACCCCCCACTCTTACTCGCTGACATCAAGAGGCATCCAAACCGCTCTTACATGTGCAGGGTATGGATGGAAACCATTCAGAAAGCGTCACCCAAACAGAGTGTGCAGAGCCTGCCTTGTCCCTGGAAGCTGGAGTTTAAGATTCTGGAATAAATTTAAGATAGTAGCTAAGAGAGATTTTGGGGGCTTTTAAACTGGAGTATGTGCATTCAATCCCTGCCCTCGTTCTGTTGTAGCAACACTAGAGTTGGGTTTTTTTTCTATAGTGCATATGTTTAAGAGGAGCATCCAGAATGTGACCACAATGGGGCTTTCCTGGGTTTGGCAGGAAGAAAATCACACCACACATCCAGTCCGACCTCCAGTAGCACTCGGAGCCCCTTGCTCCTGCTCTTCACTGCTGATTTATCAGCCTGTCTGAATCTCAGTGGGAAGTCACCTGGTGTTCCCTGCCTTCCCCAAAGAGACAGGAGGGGAAAAGCCTGCCTGCAGGTAGGCAGGGTGTGCTACTTGCTTCTCGAGATGAGGTTGGGTTGAGCTTTAAACCCCTTCCTGGTGGCTTGCCCGGCACACGGGCACAGCTGCAGCATGGCATGGGACAGTTGGCTGATTCGGCTGCTGATCTGGTACAGGGTTTTGAACCATCAGCCTTAAAATGCATCTTGGACCCAAGTCTGCCATTTCATTTTCTTCTCCTTAGGCTGCTACGCTGTCCTGCTTTCACTGGAACGCTTGCAGCAGCGTGCGAGCGTATGGTAACGGAAGCGCAAGAATATAACAGAGTATTCTTAACAATCCAACACGGATATTTCCCTCTGAAAATGCCAACACGGGACATTTGACTGTGTAGAGAGCCGCGAGAAATCTCAGGGAAATGAACTTTTGGAAATTCCAAAGCAATCTCAGAAGTCTGTGTTTTCTCGAGGCCACAGTCACCGATAACCTAATAAACACTTCCAGCTAAGTTCCTCCTGACCGGCTCTACTTAAACACAGCTCGTTCCTCTGTCCATGCAAAGATCAAACTCTGACTTAGGTGTTTCAGGGACCACTTTGTTATAACTGTGTGGCTTGCTGGGCCTGCTCCGAGAATTGGGATGGGGGCTGCCTCTCATCGCACGTCCCATGGCTATACGAGGGGAGGAACTTTGCCTGAGACCTCAATCTGAATCTTCCTGACAGTTACCACTGCTTATTTAAAATGCTCATCTCCCAACAAGGCAGTAAACTTTATAACTCTTTTATTTAACTCTCCTAAGTAGTGAAACATTTTTTCTTCTATCTGAAGGAAAAGAAACCCAAACCCTAATTAAACCGTTCAGGAGTGATGTAGGGTTTTAGATACAAACAAACAGTAAAATTTCACATATTTCATTTCCAACCATTACGTCAATGTCATGTGCAGCAAGTTCCCCTTACAACCCTGATCAAACGCAAGCAGGAGGCACACACTGTTCTCCCCAGTTGTAACAAATCCCCTTCTGTTCTCAGGAACTTTGAGCTGCGGGTTTACTTCTGCAGTATCACATTCATCTTTATTTTCACATAATAAAGTGTACAGCCCATCTGCTGTTATTGACTGATTTATATCAGCAAGACAAAAGACCAGATTAATGATAACTGCTAAACCGGTTTCACTCGTGCAATTCATTCCTATTAAGAAAATAAATTTTAGAAAGCTGTTTAAATCTATAAGCTTAATTTGAATTTTTAATTTTAGTTGCCAGCCCCAAGACAGATAACTCTTCTGTGGTATCTGACAAATATAGATATTCTTTTTTTAAAGGCAAGTCAAAATCTGCAGGAACAGGTCAAGTGCCACTGAAATTGGCACTGCTAGAACCTGGCATGCACTGGCACACACAGGAATTTTAGTTTCATTTGAGCTCAATTTTCTCTTAAGGTAAAACAAATATTTGCCTAAGTCAGGAATCTTTTGATGTTAGGAAAGATCTTTATTCTTTCCATGCATTTGTTTGCAAGGCTACATATTATAGCTCTTCATGCATAACAAGTGAAAAAGGAGATTTTATGGTATACTTCCCTTTTTATGGACTAGTATCCTCGCTCTAATCTGTGGCAGGAAAATATTGTGCTCCGTACACCAATCTATTCATCTCTAGATCACTAGTTTTATGACTATATATCAAGCTTTAATTCTCATCAACCCAGCATATAACTCACTATATTTCTGAACTGCGAGACTTAAACTATTATTGCTTGGATCATAATATATTGGACCATTATCTCTTTGCGCGAGACCTGAAGCAAATTCTTCTCAAATGGAATTTACTTCAGAATGATTCAAGAGCAATTTAAAAGGAATGGCTGCAAAGCTAATTCCATTTGCATTTGGATGCCCATCACTCCTCCAGATCGTTCCCCTTGCGTCGCGGGAAAGGCAGCTGGAGTTAACTGTATGGATGGGATTTCTCTGCAGTTTTTTAATGTTATGATTAAAAAGCTTTCTCGAGCAACAAGTACTGTTTACTGTGGAATTAACAGCAGGTGCTTGCTCAGGGAAGGCAGCTCACCAGGGTGGAGGCGAGAGGGTGGATTGCAGGGCGTGAATTTTCGGGGAAGGAAAATTGCTCAGCTGGAAGCCCGTTGGTTTTTGGTCCTCCCAGGAAGGGCACGTGGTGTCACGGTGCCATCAAACGGAAAGAGAGGAAGCAAAAAACCCTCTGTGCCCTATAGCCTGCCTCCAGCCTAGAGCCCCACAACACCAGTCGGGCTAGGAATCCAAATTTAGAGCCAGCTGAATGAGAAAGGGGAGAAAACAGGACTTTTTCTAAGTCGTTTCCATGTCAGAGGGCCCTCTGGACCCCATCTCAACCCTGGAGATCACAGAGGGATGGAGAATGGGCACAGAGAAGCAGAGCCCATGCCCTGAGAGAGGATGCAGGAGGATGGAGGAGGAGGAGGAGGAGGAGGAGGAGAAGGAGAAGGAGAAGGAGAAGGAGAAGGAGAAGGAGAAGGAG
>JANVCC010000059.1:2007787-2061262 GCA_025345505.1 Todiramphus chloris collaris
GGAGAAGGAGAAGGAGAAGGAGAAGGAGAAGGAGAAGGAGAAGGAGAGCTGCTCGTGCTTCCTCAGCACCCACCCTGTGCCAGCAGCTGGCTGCAAGGTGGGCAGGCAGTAAGGCAATCGCACATTACCCTACAGCATCTCAAAGGTGGGAGATTTCACCACACAGCCCAGGAAGATTGCAGCTTGATAGCTGTGTGTAATACCTGGCTGGCTTGGGAGGCTGGCTTCTGCTTGCTTGTAGCCTTTTCGCGTCTTGAGATGAGGCTTGGCTGTGTGGCAGCCCACAAAGCAGACGCTTGCTGAACCCTGCTGAACTCTCACGGGACCAAGGTCAAGGGAATTTCAGACTCAAACTTACTAAGCACCCAGAAAATTAAATGCTCTTTTCAGCAGGGAAAGCAGAGTGCAGGCATGGTCTGGGCAAAGTGATGGAGAAATCAATAGGCCATGCAATGTTCATCTTTTTTGGGCCACTTCAGTCCAGAAACCGAATAAATAAAGCCTGCAAAGAGGAATGCACTTTCCCCTGTGCCTGCAGTCTCAGTGAAGACCCTCCTAGCACATCTCAGCTTACCAACACATCCCCAGGAGGTTAAACCCGAGCTTTGCATGCACTTGGGGAGGGAGGGACTGGCTATGTATAGATCATATAGATCATTATGTCCATCTTACCTCATCCAGCTTTTCTCAGGAAGCTGGGAATAGCTGAAGCAGAGAAGGATGGACCATTCATTCCTTCCCGTGCGACAGCGGAGTGTGGTCTGGCATTAGACAGCGTGCCTGCTAAGGCTGGAGCCATGGCTCAGAAGCAGTTTGGCTGCATGTTGTTGCTAGTTCTGCTCTCTCTGAGAGGAATGCGACACATCAACGGTGAGGAAACTCCAGTGTGAGACCAGGAGATTTTGTGTCCTGCCTGTGACACCGAAACACACTTTTTCCTGTTGGGTTCTAGCTTGCGATGGGTTTGCACGATGGCGCGGGACCCCCTCCTAACCACCTGCAAAGCGAAGCCTGATTTGAAACATTTCTGCCCCGGTTGCCATTAGTAGTCACAAGGGTTGACACAGGGTCAAAAATTATTAAACCTCTGAGGAGCATCATTTCCTCTTCAGCGTTAGACTTCACTTTCCTTTGCCACATTAGTCCTGAAGCAGCTCCAGGCTCTTGACCCCTCCTTTAACCCTGATAACTAATTAAAGATGGACAAGGCTTAGGCTAAAATACTTTTTGTAAAACCTATTCATTCTCAAGTCCCCTTCAGGCACCTTTGTAACACAGGACAGAGCCTGCAGTATTTACATGAACATGAAAGTAGGTGCCTGTTACAATAATATGAAAAATCTCTTTTTACAAGACCTGACTTAACCTCTGTGGTTAGAAGGCAGGGTGCATTTTCTAGCACACAAAAATATATTCTCAACACATACTGGAAACAAGTTTCCTGGGTATGCTCCAAAGCACACAATACACGAAAAATCCGAGGATAATTAACTCTGTATATATTTTTAGAATTAGAAGTTCAGACTCAGGCCCTTCATCTGACTGCTACGTCCACAGTCCGAATGTGGTGTCCCAAATACGACAAAGAGATGAAGAATTGCTCCTGCCTTCTCTCACGGGAGGATTTCTTCAGGCTGTATCACGTACCAGAAACAACGCCAGAGCTCAGGCTAGAGATGGATTTTAGGGCTAGTGGTAAATAACAGACAGCCGAAGTTGGTTTAATATAGGTAAATGTGTGCAATGCGTTGTTGGTGGCTAGGGCACAGGGACAGGAGTCCCGTAGTTCTAGCTCCAGGGAGAATCTGTAACCGAACGTGGTACTCTGCAAATACTTTTTCTGTTGTTCCATATTAATAATGAAGCTTGCTTCTTGCAGCAATACATTAGGGTTAAAATGTCAGTGCTGTGGTTCTACCAAGAATGGCTGTTTTTATCCTTACTTTTCCCGTTATTAAAACTGCCGCGGAGCTCCGCTCCCAGATTTCTAACACCCTCAATGCAAGAGCTTTTCTCAGCAAGGAGTGATGATCCAACATCTCGTGATTAATAAAACTGAGCTCTAGTGGGATATCACGGATCCCGATTTCATGAGGTATCTGAAGTGTACAGCTCACCGAGTTAGCGGGATCACTCCATCCCAGAAAAACACCGGACACTTGCCGATACCTGAAATAACAGCTCAGTCGTATGGCCACCTGGCTAAGGCATCAAGCCTGATCCTGGGGACAGGTATTCTTGGGTGGCCTTGGGGAAATCTACTCTGTCAGGCTCAGGGTCCCATCTGTAAAGTGGATGGAGCAGCTTAATAGGTGGCACTCTTAATTCACTGCCTTTGAACGGAGTAAACAACTCAGTACTCAGACTGAGCCTTCAAAATTTCTCCCAAAATACCTGTCAGCATCATTTAGTAAACAGCCAGCAACAGTTAGACAAAGAACCACAAACAAATCTATGTTTCTGAAACAATTAGGGACGAAAGTCTGGCTGTCTTGGAGCTGATGCAAGCTTTGTTGCTGGAGTCCCTCTGTATCAATGGAGAGGTTGAGGAGCAGGATTTGGAGCAGGAACATGACCTTGGGTGCTCTGAAGGGCTCTCTCCACAAGTTAGGGGCATCCTGGTGAGATTGCCATCCTGAGACTAGCATTAGTCCTCATGAATATCTACCTACTTACTACTTTCTTCCATGGATCTTAATGAGATTATTATTTGCCTGGTGCTATTTACCTAATTTCATCCGCAGACAATTTTTCAAGAACCATAAATTATTTTGTATGAGGCTGATTTGTCCCAGCAGAAGTCCAAATTGAATTAGAAATCCATTAGCTAAATTCTAAGCAGGAGCTTCGAATGAGAAGGGGAAAAGGAGGGGGGGGGGGAACATGGGAACATGAGCACCAGATGTGGAAAAGGGGAAAAAAAAAATCCTTAAAAGAAATAGGAAAGGAATGGAATAAATAAATATCTTCTTATTGAATTAAGCTCTCAGGTATTTAGGGGGACACTGATTATCACCTAGGATCAGAACTATGACTCAGACAGTTATTTATTTGTTTTGACTGGTAGTTGCTTTTGTAAATAGCTGAGACTTTGTAAGCAGATGAAAGGCACGGGTCCACTTGAATATCATGGTTGCATTCATGAAAATAACAGCAGATTGATTGTACTATATATGCTAATAAAGGTAATCATAAGGTGTTCAACCAAATCTTAATACAAAATAATCAAATGCATTCCTCCCTCTGAGGGCAAACGAAAGCAAGAAAGGCTTATTTACTGTGGAAACACTCAGGATGATTTAATCAGCTCTCATCCTCCATGCAGTTTGTAGTGGTTCTTCAGTTAGTTTAAACGGCCTTTTCTGCTCTTCATTTGGCAAAATTGACTTGAAGAGCACAAGTTCATTTTGACACTAGGTAGCCTCATTCAGCAGGTTTCTAATTTGTGGCAAGCAGAGCACAGCAGCATTACATCAAACATCTGTAAATATATGGTAGAAGGTCATGTTCTGTGATTGCACAAGGCTTGGGGCAGGAAGGGTAGAAAGCATATAACATTAATTACCAGCCACAGTATCTGAAGGCTTTACACCAAAAGGGTCATTTGAAATGTTTCCATCTCACTCTCTGAGCCACATCTCCTTTTAAGTGGCAAAATCATAGCGCACGAGCAAATGAATATCTAAATTAAAACAGCAGCTGTGCATTTGGGTAGTAATTTTATGCAAGAAACCTCAGAAGCTCGTTGCTAACACTTAGAGCGAGGGGTGTGTTTTGGTTGGGTTCCCACTGTACCAAGTGCTGGTGCCAAGAGGCGTTTATAGCAGAGCTGAAAACAGGTATTGTACGAGCAAGACAGTCAGCATCGTGACCGGGGAGTCGGGGCTGTAGATCCCTGTTAATGAACAAAATCCCTATGGGCTGAGCTACTCCGCAGTACGGTGTCACCCCATCGATGCTGAACAGAGCACGGTACTTCCCAGCACTGTAAATGAACCTGGGTTTGCCTCCCGCACACAAACCCACCCCACTATTCCCTTATTCTCTGCCAGTCGCTGAAGTTAGACTGCTCTGCACGCTTTACTGACAGATGGAGCTGGTTGTTAAATGCTTCTCTTGTTCTCTTCCAGGATTCTCCTTCCCATGCAGGCCAGTCTACGCTCTGGCCAGTTGAGCAGAAACCCAAAGGCTTTGGAGGTTGACTGGGAAAGGACTATTTTACACATACACCAGACAGCAAAGGGGCCAGGGCGCTGGGGACACGCTCTAAGGCATCACACACGGCTCAGAGGTAGCAAATCACCAGCCTGTCGATCACCACCCAAAACATGGACACATCCTTCAGGTCCTAAGGATCTCCACCATCACACCACTCAAACTCTGGCTTGGAAAGGGGATGTCCTGCAGCATCCCTACCACCTCCATACCGGCCACAACCACCACTACTGCCTGTGCCCGTGGAATGCAGCACCTCCTGGCTTCATGTTCCCCCCAGCCTGCTACTCCCAGGTAGAAAAGCACCATTACCCCGAGAATATGCTTAATGTATGCAAAGGTAATCTTGGTCTGCAGGAGAGCAGCTGAGGCAGCAGCAGCAGCAGCAGCAGAGAACAAGTTGCTGTACAGGACTGTGATATGTAACCAAGAGTAATTTGCTAATCAAACGAGTTAGGCAAGAGGAACGGTCTTACAGGAGAACGCCCTGTGCGAGTGTCGAGAAGCTCAACCACAATGGTTTTGGAATGTACTATCTCAAGCTAATGCTAAACCTCAGTGTTATGTTACTATGACAATAGGTATTTCTTTAACCTTTGTGCCAAGCAACAACGTAAGGGTGGGTTGCCTAAAGCAGCTTTTGCGACGGACGTCTTATCAGGGCTGCCTGAAGTCTGGACATGAAGAAACCACGAGCATGGAAGAAGTGGAGGGGCATACCGAAGATGTCTCAGCCAAGATAAAAGGGACTGCTTAACTTGCTTGAACTTGCAAGCCATTGGTGAAGCTGTGACTCCCCGGCCACCCAGCGCTGCTTTTGCTTTCCTATTTTAATAAATATTCAATAAAATCCCTTTTGGATTCACTTGGTTTCAATTCAGCTATAACAGGGCAGTTCATTTCTGGGTAGCGAAGAAGATGAATGCCTTCACCTGCTGCTCCTGCACTGCTGTCCCCAGCCGTACAGAGATGAAATGCTGTCATGTACAGCAACTTGCTCTTCCCTGCTCAAGCAGAGAGAGCTCACGCAGTGCCTGCTCTCCTGAACCCCAAGCCACAGCGCAGAATATTTAATTAAGGAGAGCATGAATACAAAGCACTCGCTGTATTTAAACAATGTACTGTAAATGCTACATCCCCAGACAACTGGAGGAAAAGTGTAAAAACTGATGCAGCCATAAACAATCTCAGCACAGACTGTAGCAGCCAGCTATGAAACAAATCCTCTCTGTCCTTGCTAAATGAGTAACACCGAAGAATATTGTTCAAATCGTTCCTATTTGTCCCATTTTCCCTGGTTGTATTACTGCTCTTGTCATTTGCCGTTTCTAGTATCCAAAAATAGAAATCCAAAAATAACTCCTTCCCAGGTATGTTATTTTAAATTTGTATTTGTATCATGGATTAAGTACTAGAAAAAATTCTAGGCTGGCTGCTCCACCGCCCCAAAAGGGACTCACTGAGGAGTTTCTGCAAATGCACAGCAATCCTGTTCCCTTGCCAGAGAGCCTGTCCATTCCCTGTCAGCAGTGGTCCCCTGCATCTTGGAGACAAAGATGCTTGGTTTTTTCATTGGTTTTTTTTTTTTGGTTTAAAGCATGCGGACGCTGTCAGTGATTTTCCAGCCACTGGAAAGTGATTGCATCAGGAGTGAAACCAACCTCTCCGAAATCTCAGTCCAGTCTTCACTCTTCTAGACTATCCCTAGTCGTCACTTAAGCAAGCTTGTCAGGGGGAGGGTTGCCACTGTGAGTTGAGATTTTTGCTGCAGCCTGGAGAGTTCAGACTCCATTCTTCCTTAAAAGCTGTTTGTCTAGCTTTACTAGACTGCTTTAAGAGAACAATTCTTATTCCCTCAAGCAATCTAACTGCTGGGCTCTCTGCTGAGGCTGCAAAGTGCGAGCAATACCGATGCTGAGATTCATGCAACAGAGAAGTGTTCATTAGAAAGCCAGCAAGAGCACAAAGCAACTACACAACTCTCAGGTATCATTTGACTTGTACAAGAAGAACTTTCACCTTCAGCAAGCTCAGACAAGAAATAAGCAAACAAATAAACCACACTGCTGTCCCCACCTCTTCCAAACAGGACACTTCCAGCCGGTTGTTTCCACCTGCGCTCTCCAAAGTCAGAACACACCTCAGCCTGTAACTCTGAATTAAACAAACGTTTGTCAACAAAGTTCATAAACTACCTGAGCATTTAGATACTGATGCATATATGCCAACGTTTTCTACCATTCAAGTAGAGCAGGGTGCACAGGATTCTGATGTGTACATCAGGCTCAAAACAGGAGTCAGAACTGCTCCTGCAGGCAGAACGACTCACATGGCAGCTGACAGTTTGGAGACTTAGGGGTTCTAAACATATCTGGGGAGTGCAGAAATATTTAGCTATGTATAGATAAAGAGATGGTTTTAACTAAATGTTGCCTTCTGGTAAATAAAAGCTTGCACCAAAAAGGGCATTCTTGAGCTTGTATTTATCGGTCTTGCAGCTGCTTCCACTAACGTCACATGAAAAGCATTGCCTTCATCAGGAGTCGCATTGATCCCATTATTTGGTACAATTTTATCAAATTATTTACTTCTAGCCTTGTAGTCTCATCAGCTGTATCCATCGTTTTTCTTTTCCCTTGCTTCAGGGCATGCTTATTTCTGGGATGACCCAGGTTTCAGCTGCTTAGACCCATGTATTAGTCAGTCCTGTACCCGTTCAAGGACCCTGATAACCTTCCTGCGATGGTGCAGGAGGCAAAGCATTTCAATTCAGGATCCTCACAGGCTGTGGGTTGGGAAAATACAATCCTTTCCATCTGTTGTGGATGTTGCCATATTTATGAACAAGAACTTGCAGCATCTTCTGTTTCCTCTAGAAGGATAGTGCAGGTGCAACATCATGGGACTTCCAAAGACACAGGCCAAGAGATTCTATATCCTCTGGGCCACTCGCTCATCTTCTCCTTTGCCTACAAACTCCAAGTGAGTGTAACAGAGTAAATGTAATCTCAAAGAGCCATCAGACAGGTAACAGCTCTTTCTGCCAAACGCATCTGCTTGAACTTGATCCTTGTTGGGAAAAGAACATCATCGTAATTACTTATTGTGTAGAATTCCTTCCCGTATTCATTTTTCCAACCGTGATTCTCTCCAGAAGAAGTGACCCAATTGAGTTTTTTAAAAAAACAAAACACAACAGAAAAAAGAGAGAGAGAATACGAAAGCTGGAGAAAATTAGCATGCAATAAGCCATTTCTTCCTGTCAATTTTCTCGTCTCCTTTTATTAACAGATTTGTTTTTGAAGCAATTATACACGTGCAATCCATTTGTGGCATCTCTTTGCTTGCCTCCTGACATCACCATTATTAGGGCTGTCACAGCTAATCGGCTGACAGCTAGAGAAAGGCAGTTCTGCAGTGTCCTGGTACTGCCAGTCAACACCAGCTGAACAATAGCAACACAGCCCGTGAGCTGCCTATTATTTTTCTTTGCAGTGGCTTTCCCGGGAAGAGTTCCTGCAGAATTTTGACAGAAGCAGGGGAGACAGTGGACAGTCCACATGTACTCCCCCATCACATGCTGGCCACTCTGCCAATTCACAGAGCCTCCCGAGCTGGCACCCGCCGTGACTTGTGCTGCGCTCTCAGCAACCCCCTGAGAGCCCCAGCCGGGACCTGGTTTGAGTCAGGAAGGAGCCAGGAACGTTCCTGGGGACGGGACGGCTGGTGCTGCTGGTCCCGTCACTCCAGAGCGCGCTGAGGATGCCCTGAGGTTTGCAGATCTACACGCATCCCAGCTGCCGGGATGAATTCCCGCCCAGCGGAGAGGGAAAATTGGCAAAGCCGTCCGTTGATATGAAGAACCTGCGAGAGCAGGGCCGGGAGTGCCAGCGCTGCTTTTCAATCCCGCATCATTATGGGACATCTGATGATCGTCGCTGTAAAGCACGCTGGGTGCTGACGGTACCGATCCGGCCAGGACATCTGCAAGCACAGGGTATTTCAGCCACCACCGGCTGCGCCCCAAGCTGCAGGGACAGCTCAGTTCTCTGTCAAGGGACGTGCCAGTCGGGTGGGAGCAAGACTTTGTACCTGATGCACGTCCCTTATTGGCTTTCCCCCTGCTCTCAGTGTCCTAAGCGAGGACAACATGAAGCGTGCTCCTGCCAGGCATGGAAAGGAAAGCTCAACACCTCACATGGAAAGGAAAGCTCAACACCTCACACGGGAAACAAGTCCAGCACAGTAAAACATAAACCCAGTGGCAAACTCCTGAAAAAAGGGGAAGGAAGCCGAGCGACGTGACAGATGTGTACACAGGGTTTACGAGGGCAATCCCAGCTCTGCCACAGCCAACCCGAGTAACCACAGGCAAGCCGTTTGGATTGTAGGACAGCAGCAGTAATCTTTATCCCTTCCGCCTTTACCTCACCCCTCAATATTTTAAAGACTGGCAGGGACAAGGATGATCTTATAGCACACTCAGGTTGCACCTAGAACAGAGCGAGCTTTAACCTTCAATCTAAAGACATGGTGATGTGTCTACGACAGCCTCCCCACAACTGCAGAAGAGTCACAGATGGAACAAAGTACTCATGCTTCAGCGGGAAGACACTCGACCTTCCACCAGTAACGAACTTACAGCTTTGATCAAAGAGCCGTTTCTCTCTGAGACAATGCAAATAAACTGACTCATGTATGAGTTCATCCTAAAATGAGCCCTTCAAGAAGTCTGGCCTGTGAGTGTCCGACCGTTTCCTTCTCATTATTGAGTGAGATGGATGCATTATGCTTCGCTTTGAGTTAAAGCTGGGTCTACATCACAATTTGAATTGTATCTGCAGGCACCGAGCCACTTCAATCTGTATGGCTTGGGTAATAAAAGTGATGAGTAAGTGACAGGTTTGTCTTCAGCACATGGTGTGCCAGTCCACCTGGCACCCTGGGAATTTAGCTCCCACTGCAATCCCCAGTGCTGGGTCCTCAACAGGGTTTGCACCCAAGATAAATGCAAGCTGTGGTGTGCCCAGGTGCTCTGCAGTCAGAAACAGCCAGGGACTTGCTGAAATAGCACACAGAAGTTGGCCATGTGGGAAGGGAGGGAAACTTTTAGTGTTTTTCTAGTGGTTCTTTTTAACTTTGAGCACTTTTATTTGTTTCCAGTATGAGGACATGATTGTGCCATAGAGAATTTAATGTACAACTGCCATCCTTTGAAGCGGCTGTAATTTTCTATTGCTCTGAAAGGGACAAAGGTCATGATTTACCCACTGCTAGGTGATAATTTCTCCTGGAAAACACAACTCCACTTTTCTGAAAAGAATGACACGGTCACACAGAGAGAGAGAGCACCGTAGCACAGCTCTGTCACCAGCCCCTTCATACCCTGGGGAGATGGCAGCAGTGGTGGAAAAAGAGGGGAGCAGGCATTTACAGCTGTGGGGTGGGAGGCCCTGGCAGAAGAAGGGGATACCACAGAGAGAAGGAGAGTAGGTGCACATCAGGACATGGTTTAGTGGTCGTGATAACGCTGGGCTGACGGTTGGACTTGATGATCTTAGAGGTCTTTTCCAACCGTAATGATTCCCTGATGCCATGGGAAGGCTAAAGGCACGACAACACAACATAATCACACAGCCACAGAGGAGAGAACCCCTACAAGAACTGCCCTTCAGCTTCAGCATAACCTAATCCAGGACCAGGAAGGTTAAATGCTTCCCCTGTAATAACAGGGTTGTTAACAAGGGGTGGTGAATGCTAAGCTAGGAAGAAATGAATGCCAATTTGTCTCTTTGCTCTACCTATCTCCGTGCCCTACATTAAAAAGCAGCTGGACGCTGCTTGTAGTGAAGATGATGATGATGGGGTGGTGTGGACGTGTAAAGCCTGGAAGCCAAACCACCACTTTTTGCCCTGTGGCACATTTCCAGTTCTGCCTGAGCTGCCTCTGAACCAGGCTGCTATTGCAGCACTGCCTGGGCAAATGGCACGAGTAATTCTCTGCCTGATTATTCACAAAGTCAAGGCTGGCCAAGAGCAAAGCTCTTCCTGATGGGCAGTGCGTATCTCTGTGGCGTAGTCTTTGTGTAACAGTGGAGAGTAAGATTGAATGTGTAATAAAGTTGTGCTCGCTGGAAAGGGAGCTGTGGAACGAAGCGGGCAGAAGAAAAATTTATCCTAACAATTTCCTTTGCCGGGTGAATCGGTAGCCTGTCAAGAATAAAATCAAGACTTCAATAAACTATCCATGCCTTAAGTTTTTCTATCAGACAATGGCTCTGAGAGTATATAATACAAGCACTAAACTAGTTTTCTCATCAAAGAAGCAAATACGTGAAAGCATGGGTCTTCAGAACTAATGAAGTGACTGCTCGCTGTGCTACAGTGCAAAACCACCCGATTTTTTCTGCTGCCATTCAAAAAATATTTTTGCTTATTATATTAATTCTATTCTAAGCCAGATTTTCTCGAGGTGTTAAGAGAGGAAACACTAGTCTTTAAAAGCAACACATTAACCAGGTACTACCTGCACAGTCCCTTACAGCCTACAGCTCTGAACAACATCTGGAAGAGACTTGTTTCCAAGACCTTGCTCTTCTCCTGTTTTTTACACAGCCTCTCTGCCTCTCTTGCTGTTATTTAGATGCAGTGAGGTATTGCTTTGGATACGGGGTGAATAAAAGGCCTTTGGCACAACCTCATCTGAGCTATATTAAAAATGGTCCTTCATTCCTCAGTCTGCCAATAGTTGAGTTCCTCACCTGTCCCGAATCAATACTATGATATAGATTGTACAAACTTAGGTATCGACTGCATGAGACTTCTATTTTACTGTGAAAAACCAAGAAGAGCCTTAGAAGGGCCACATTAAAAACAAGGAGTTAAAACCAAACAGATGACAAGCAACAGCCAGCCAAAGCTCCCAGGCTATTAAGGTTTCCTACGTAGATTAATGAAATCTGTTGAATTTCTGTCTCTTTTATCTCAGAGACTACGTGTGACTCTGAGTCATAAGTCAAAAGCTAATTTGATATCAAGAATAAACAGGAGTAAGCAAAGGCTGGAGTTTGTTCACCGAGTCTCAGAGCTGGTTATTTTTACGTGTTTATGAAACTGTTTTAGATACAGGTCAGCCTTTATCTCCTTAGAAAATTGCTACATATGCTTTGGTTCTGATTTTTTAAATTAAAAAAGAGATGTGTTTGAGATAGCTGCCTGTGTTTCCATCACAGCCTCTGGTGCTGCTTGTGCCTGCACCAACATCCCTGCCTGCACCCGCTCATGGTTAGGCCCCAGTGATGCCAGTCAAATTGTCAGCATCTGTGGGATTCTGATCTGAAACTTGCAGTATAATATCAATTTCATACAGGGAAACAGCCTCAGTGAGTGCTTCAGGTCACATCATTCCAATGCTCTGATATTCCGAGGTTAAAGGAAAGAGGGGCCAGATCTTCCACGGCTCCAAGTGACGTTTCATTCACCATCAGGAGAGGAAAGCTCAATACCAGCTGAAGCTCTTGGCCCTAAAGGAGGGCAGGTAAAACACGTGCAATCTTGCCACAGCAACCGAGGCAAGAAATCCCACGGTTTCAGGGCGCGGATGATATTTGTGAAGGAACTGTGGCAAGAAATCCATTCAACCTCTGCAGCAAACAGCTGCTTAGTTCCACAGAAAACACGTAACATAAACAGCGTAGGAAACGTGTTTACCTTTGCACACACAGACACAAATATTTGCACATTTGTTGCCAAATTGCTCAGGAGCTTTTTTCCCATGAAGCATCTCCCGTCAGCAGGGGTATGACTAGGCTGCTTCCTGCCTGGTGAGGAGCACGCTGCCTGCTACAGCTATTCATCCTCAAGCCTGCAGCAGTCCAACCACACAATCGTATGAAACTTTCGCCACTGATGTCTGTTGTTTAATGCTAATTTCTTTGTGCTTACTAAGAGAAATTGCTATTGACTGCTTTCATTAGGAAACTATTGACCCTTATCCACTGGAGCATCCCGGAGAAGAAATTCACTAAATGTGCCCATATTTCATTCTCTCAACATCAAGGTAGGAGAGTCATGCTGAAGGACATGGTTTATTTAATCCAAAATTAAAATTTTATAGGCTACATTACCTAAAGTAAATTGCTTAATACATTCAGATGAACAGTCGCTTTCTAAGTGTTCGGCTTCCATGTTCTCAAGGCTGAAATTAAGCTAGACAACAAGACTACAGCCTTCCAGGAGAAGAGATATGCTCTGCCTAAATTGAAGAGGCAGAATTTAGATTCAGTGAAGCAGGGTTTTCAAGGCGTTCCCCTAACACAGCACAAGACTACCACAGCCTTCCCAGCTGCATTTTCCCTTAGGAAGAGCTTTTCCGATAGGCATTTTCCACACTCATGAGCTGTGGAGTGAGGAGACGTGCAACAACTTGGCTGTATTCACGTCTGCTGCTTGCTGGCTATTACACAGAAACCCACCAAAGTGCAGTGATCCAGGGTGCCCTGGGGAGGGTTCTGGAAGCTGGACCCACAGCGACTCAGCCGCTCTCATGCCCCAGACAAGCACCTCTGGCCGCTGCGGAACGCTGCTGGCACAGGGAGTGAACCCAGCCAGCTCTCCCTCCGCACGCGCTGCTGTCCTGCTCGGGTACCAGTCCCTCGGCACGTGTGCCATGCCTCAGACGTGTCAGGAAAGGCCCTGCCCAGGCCTGACATATTATGGGATTGGCAGTACCTGTGCCACGGGCTGGGCAGCCGCTCCAGCCGCAGCGCTTCCCTGAAAGGCACTGGGAGAAAGCGCCAAGTACGGACTTTTATAGGGTAGTTCAGGCTCCGCGTTGCTCGTGGAGAGGAACACTTCAGAAAGTCAGGACCTAGCCCTGTTGCCATAACCCCCACTAGGTCCCCGTGCATCCCGGCCATCACCAACCCCTACGGCTCCGCAGACTCCCTGCAAGCCAAGCTGGAGGATGCAACATCAAATTCACTAATAAGCGCCAATGGCACACGACAGCTGCTATCCCCTCATAACTGAGCGCAAATACAACTTCCAGAACCACCTCACAAACTTATTTGCCGTAATTTTGACCATTTATCTGACTTCTCCTCACTGATCTGACTCCTTGAACACAAGCCTGAGAAGAAGCCAAGAGTGCTCACCCCAAGATGCTGCCCTACTTTCATCAGCTGCTCTTCTAAGTTAATTTATTCCCCTTTTAAACAAACGTGTAAGAAGAGAGCAGTAGGAGAAAGCTCTGTGTGGTGCAGAAAGCCGTGCCAGAGGCATATGAAAATTTATCACACCTTTGACAAACTTCCTTGCAGTCTGCCTCCAACCACATCCATCCTCTTAAAGACTGCTAATCTTACCAGCCAGAGAAGAGCTGCAAACAGTCACCGCTGGGTTTTGTAGTCCATTTGGAATCGTGAAATTGCTTTGTCAAAGTTATGGCAATCTGTAACACAAACCAGTCTGGTTTTGTGCCGCACTGGTCTAAGAATACATATAGATAAATTTGTAGAGCAAAGCTATTTTATATGCCAGGCTTGTGACAGGGATTTTTATGTGATCAGCTGAGGCACGTATCAGAAAAACAGTGCAATTTACTAGAAGTCTGATTATATATCTTACCCACAAATTAATCTCATTGAGATTTACTTCAGCATTCCAAACTTTTATACACGTCTGTGCGGCTCTATTATTGATATAATTACTGTTTATTAGCTCTGTTCTGGTAGCGTTCAAATACTATCAGAATGAAGCCCAAACATGCTGTACAATCACCTATTAATCTTCCTGCACTGTCAAGCATTGGGTCTAGAAAAACACAAAGGAAGACAGGAGAAAAACAGAACAAAACAGCGAAAACAGCAGAACCGCTTCTGATCGCTGCCTCTTCTTCCTTCCAAACTGTCATGCTGTTTCCTTCGGCATCAAACCTTTGAAAGTTTAAGTACAACACTTCTTACAATAACATAAACCACTGCCTTGCACTACCGCATCATTATTCTTAAGTCTTGCTTGTCACTGCCATTACTTAAAGGCACAGAGCCTCCCGGGATTATTAAAACGAGCGGTAGTGATCTCTGTAGCCATCCAGCTTCATAACCAACTTCATGAATCACATCTCTCTTCCCAACGTTGGCTACAGAAACACATTCGGCTCTGCCTCCTCTCTCCTGATGTCCACAGGGACACCCACTGCTGCAGGCTGGGACCTGCCCCCGAGCATCCCCGGCTGTGCCAGGCACCCGCGTGGCACCTCCGCCTAGCTCCAGCTTGGAGGTAATAAGGAATAAGCAGGCTTGACTTACTAATTGCTTTCCCTGAACTCAAAGGGACCAAATTATATGAAGTTGAAATTCCCAAGCAGCCAGGCAGGAGCTTGGCAAGTGCTGAGCCAGCTCAGGGGCTGCGGGATGGGATCAGGCTTTCCAAGAGGAGGGAGCTGAATGTAAGGCAAAGCCAGTTATTGAGCTGGTTCCAGCCATTCGTTAAGATGCCTCCCTTCACGTGCAACCATCCCTTGAAAGATGGTGAAAATACATTTTTACACCCACCAGACTGAGCTGGCAGGAGCGTGGTGAGGATTAAGCAATTAATGGCTATGTGTTTCTTTGAGACTCTTCTCGGAAAGCTCTTCTGTGTATTCCTAGTGGTAAACAGAAGAATAATTACTGCAGTATTGCTTCCAATACCAACTTCTATAGAACCTGCCCAGATTTGAATAGAGTAACCAGAAAAGGTCCAGCTCTCGCAGAACTTCTCATAAGGGATTTGCAAGCTCCTGGCACCTGATTTAGAAAATCTTTACGGCATACTCCATGTGCACTGTTTTCTAAGATAAGCCACCAAGAAAAGGATTTATTGTCACTTTTTCAAATGCTTTTTACAGACGTCTCGCACTGTAAAAGGAGTCAGCTGTACCTGCATTTCCAGGGCTTGTCAAAAAAGTTACATTTGCTTACACAGAGTTTCCTCATTCTTCTGCAAATCACACCATCACTCCGCGCAGAATGACTGCACAAGGGCAAACCAGATAAAACAGTGGCAGATGTTGGTTCTGTGCCCCTCTGCAAGGATTCCTGCCAGCTTGCTTCTCCTCCTCTGCAGAAGAAGCTGGGGCTCTGATGTCACCTTGCCCAGACAGCTCTGGGCCTTTTCTGCTGCCTAGCATTATTACTGGCGATACAATAAGCATAGCTACACCTTCCCCTAATGCTATTCCCTGCATGTACTCGGTGTCTGCCTGTAGTATGCCATTGTAAGTGGTAGAGGAAGAAAAGGGTAAACAAGTGGAAGAACAAACAGGATTTTCTTGGAATGTTCCTCAGCCCTGGACTGATAAGGGGCTGCAGTCAAATATATCACTGGCACACAAAGCTGTCTAACTTTGTAACATTTGTTTTACTAATTGAACGATCAATTATTAACATAGATTATTTTCCAACCAAGCTGGAAGAAGTATCAGACTTGCATAGACAGAGGCGTGAACAGATTATTGCTGTGGGATTGCCAAATGCCAATTTCACATCCTAAAGCCCTTGTCAATCCTACCTTTCTACTAGGTAAATAAATAAATAAAAGAAATAACAAACTGCCTGGCGATTAGTCTGGAGTTAGGGCAAGAAACTGTAACAGTCTCACCCTTTCCCCCCAAACTACAATGACTTTAAAACTCATTCTCAGATTCCTCCTTGCATTTGGCCTGAGAGTCATTCAGATAAAAAAAGGGGAAAGGGAAAGGGAAAAGAAGAAAAAGAAAGAAAAGAAGGAAAAGAAAGGAGGAAAAGAAGGAAAAGATGCCAAAGGCCATAAACATGAAGAACACAACCCTAGGCTGAGTTTGATGTGTTTGAGGCAGTCTGGCTTGGCAGCCTACGCTGTCAGCAGTGAATGCAGCTCTGCTAAGGGAACCCCACTTCCAAACTTCAGAGCAGCTCTCGTTCATGCTCAGCCTGGAGGCAAGCTCGGGATAAAATGCAGGAAGACTGTGAATTAGCAGGAAAAATATGAGGAATCAGGGCCCCATCCAGCAGTTCAATCCATTACAGTGCAGAACAGCAGCCCAATGAAACAGCATTTTATCTCAGAGTTAGGCTGGGCTTTAAGAGATCAAAAGTAATTAATCACTGCTCTCAGCATCCCAGCACTCATGCTAGGTGAGCTCTAAAAATACCCAAATACCTCCTCCCAAGTAGCCTACTTCCTTACTGAGGCAAACAAGTCTGTCTTCTCACCAGCACAATTCAAGTAACAGATTGTTATAACTGCAGGATTAGCAACACCCCAGAGAAGTCCCACACTTATTATGTCCCCCTCTTCTACAAAATCATGCAGAACTTTTTGCCTCAAAGGACCCCCCCAATAAGTGGGGTTTTCTCCTGTTACTGGTATATATACTTCAGTAAAACTGAGAGTAATAAAAAGATAAGAAAGCATATTTTCTATGTCTTCATTAAAATATTTCCTGCTGAAATGGGTAAGATAAGAGTACTGCAGAAAAGTACACAGTTCTTTGAAAGAGCTAAGAGCAGTTGTCTGTGGAGTGGGTGAACTGCAGTTTAACTAGCAGGAGAAGCCAGTTACTCACTTTCTGTTTCACTTTTCCTAACCCTGATTGATAAAGCGGAATCCAAGCGTTCCCCATGCTCAAGGAGCTATTGGTAACATGATTAGCAATGTTCCTGCTTTTTTTTCTTTGGATATATAATTTGGGCATGATTGAGTGTTCCAGAGTCTTAAATGATTAAGGAGACAAAAAGACAGACAGTGACAAGCAGGGGAAAAAAAGATAAGAAATGGATTACTCTCTAAGAAGCTGAAACCTCCTCTAGAGATCCTAGGCCTTCAAGTTCATTTAAACATTAACAAACTTTACATTTCAAATCATATCTAGGAGGACAAGTGATAGGATTACACAGCTAAATCTATAAGCATCGATTTTGTCTCAGCCACAGATGCACGCTGTGCAGTATTGGCAAATCTGCTAAGAAGATAAGGTTAGGACACGCGGCAAACAGCACGCGAACGTGGTTGAGAGCTTTTTACCCCATGCCTTTAAGAAACCCCACTCCCTCCCCAAAAAAAACCCCACAAGTGTCTCATTGTCTGAAGAACAGATTCACAGAAGCGCTGCTAGCAGCCTGTGCAGACCCTTCCCCACGCTGGTTTTGCATGTAGAGGTGGCTGCAGAGCCCCTGCGCATCACTGCTGCCGGCACACGTGTTCTGACTGATTTTTCTCGTTTAAAATGGCCATATCGCTCCGTGCTAAACAAGAGACTTGCGCTGCGTATCTCAGGATGCTCTTGCTGTGCTCAGCTTGCTCAGCCCAAACAACCCTCGGAGTTAACAGTGCACCATTAGTTTCAAAGCAGCTAAGATGATATTCCTTTGATTCTTGGCTTCTATGGAAACCACCATCTAGTTTCTTGCATGATGGGGAAAAGCAACTCACAGAGCAGCTCGAGAGATAACTGCAACTCCATTCCTGCCTCCACACCTACCTCCCAAACAAGAAGCCTTCGAGAGCCCTTGAGCGAGAGTGGCGGAGATGGGAAACTGGCCATGTTGCATCATTCCTATTCAATTTTCTTCCTCTGGGTCTTTATCACATTCTCCTTCAGCACAACCAACAACTGCCACAGTTAAGGGACTAAAGCAGGGAAGATACCTTCCTAAAGATATAGGGCTGAAAATTCGGATCTCGTTCTGAAAACCTCCGAAGGTGGCTGCCAGTTGACTCTCATTTATAAACACGTCCTCTTCTATTTGAACTACGAAGACAAAGGCAGTGAGATGTAACACCACATCCACTGGGAACTGCTGGTCCGTAAACTGCTGCCCTTTAACTCTCCTAGAGGGGGGCACAACGAGGCATTTTGATGTGGATGATCTATTCCTTTGTTGTCATTATTTTTTTTTCATTCTAAAAGGAGCTCTGTGCAGTACAGTAACATGTCTTCACCCAAACAGAGAAGCACGTTATCAGAAGAGAGTTCTCCCTGGCACCCTTTATTAAGTACCTGTCATTAACAGAAGCAGAACCTAAAAGACCCATACAGTGTCCAATGCAGTATGAGCCTCTGCCATGTTACATCACTGGGGTTTACCCAGCCCTGGTGAGAAAAGGTTGATGCTATTTATTATATATAACTTCAAAAATGGGTCATCTCTGCGAAGGAAGCAGGTGCATGTGTTAACATGCAGGCATATTTTCGGGAGTGTGGGGGAAGGCAGGAAGTAGGACAGGATTTTAGGGTTTGCATTTTTCGACCTAAGTTTTGAGGGAAGGATTATTTCCAGTGTCTTTACCTACTTCGAACTGAAACGTTAAGCACCTAAATCAAGGATCTTACGGAGCCCCATGAGGTCTGATGGACATGTGGGGTGTGATCACACATGAACTTTGGTAAGCTCCAATTATTGTAGTAAAGCCTGAGCTCTGAGCAGTAACACTGGACCAAGCACCATGATGCCAAACTATCCAAACTCTGAGCTCCACAAATTGATTCAAGAAATAACTCAGTGAAGATGACACAGATTTCCGAATTTTAGTTGGAAAGACCTCTCAAAATTGTTACTGACCTTCTGATATACTGATCTACACCTACAACTGGGAAAGGGCAGAAATTAAGACGGAATTTTAAGCCATGCACTGATTCTGCACACTGACAACGACCCACGTTTCGGCTGAGAACTGAAGTAAAAAGAGTTTGCATACTTGAACCTGGCCACCTTCCTAAAGTACAGCTCTGGCTGCAGTGACCCAGCTGAGCAAGAGCTGTGTTAAAGCATAAGGAGACAACACTCAGGAGAACAGCCAGATGACCAAAGGACGTAGAGTATTCCCAGAAGTTATGGGATCAGCAAATCCAAGTGGTTAGGGACACCTGAGCTCAGGCTCTCAGAAATGTTAGTAATACATAACTTAATAATGAAAGAATTTGCAAATAAGTGTGTGCAATTTTCCCTGGTGTAAATCCGAAACAGAGCAGGCAGTTTCAGTAGAAATACACTGAATTTCTATCCAGGCAAATTAAAGATTTTTTTTAAACACAATTAATTCAAAAGATTTGTGCTCGGTGAAGAAATTACAGAATTAGGCAAGAAATTAAGCAGCTGTCTGCAGAACTTTAGGACTTAGTGAAAAATTGCCAATGTCTGCCAAGGACACTGAAGGAAGATGAATTGATCTCTGACCACTGCAAGCACCTGAACTACTGCTTTTGAAATGATGTTATCTTTATTTTTGAAGAAATATTTAGAAAAACCCAACAGCTTAGAAAACCCTGCATTACTGCAGTGGTAGAGTGATAAATCTAAGGTGTAGGAAAAGGCTGTGTAATCCAGGCAAAGACCTGTAAAATAATTCAGGGAAATTTTCGTATGAAAACTGCATTTCCCACCCCCACCCTTTTCAGATAATACTGTTTGAGTTCATCTTCGCTTGTAGGATTTTCCCAGGACTTTTAGAAGATAATTACTTCGGTACTGAGTAGAGATCATGTGCTTTACGAAAAAGAAATAGCTAAATTAAGACCTGGATAATCCCAATCCCCACCACTTGTAAAATCATAGTTCTACTTTGGATTTTAAATCCTTCAGGGAGTTCAGATTAATGCCCCAACAGCACATGCATAACACTGTTCACTCTGCTTACAGGTCGCTCTTTAAGCTACTCGAATACTCTGACATCTGGCCAAGCCAAGCACCGATTAACCAGGGCAGGTCAGCCCACGTCCATACATCCTTTGGCTCATCGCTCATTCTTTTATTAAATGTGGCCAAGATTCCCTTTGAATGGCCACGCAGACCCTACATGGTGTTCCTAATATCTGTCACCCTGCCAGCTTGCACCAACGGATTTGGTAAAACCATACATCAGTGAAGACTTTACCATCTTCCTCATCTCCTCAGTCATTCTGATCATTTTTTTTTCTTAAAAAGAAAAAGCCTACAACACCTGACGAGTAAAGAATAACCAGCCAAGCACAGGGCTTACTTGAATAAATATGCCAAGTGTATGTCCCCCCAGCTCGGGGGGTTTGGCAGAGACCTTTTGGCAATGGGATAAACAAGTCACGCTGCTGGTTGGCTGGCGAATGACTCTGCTGTTTGTTTAGCCCCTGCTTGGGGAAATGACTCTGCTGTTTAGCCCCTGCTTTGATTGGGAAATGACTCTGCTGTTTAGCCCCTGCTTTGATTGGGAAATGACTCTGCTGTTTAGCCCCTGCTTTGATTGGGAAGTGACTCTGCTGTTTAGCCCCTGCTTTGATTGGGAAATGACTCTGTTTAGCCCCTGCTTCATCAGCAAACCAGAGGCTGAGCATCCCCCCGGACGGGCGAGCTGGTCCAACTCCAAACCACGGTCCAGCCTCAGAGCTGGGCTGCAGGGAGTTTGACAATTAGACAATAAATTTTCCTACATATAAAAAAAAGAGGTGAAAATTTATTATCTATACAGTTATGTTTATCACACCCATTTAAAATTATTCCATTAACTTCCATTAACCATTCTGTTCATTTATGAGCTTCATATATTTACGTAAAATTCTGCTATAACCTCTTTGTTACCAACTTGAATTTTGATTGCTTTTAACCGCAACAAATATTAAATTAAAATATATTAAAAAAAAAAAAAAATCCTTCTCCATTTGCTTACATTTGTTCTGCCTCTTTTTGCACAGCTACCTTTGCGCAGCTTGCCCAGGAAGCTACAGAAATTCTCACTGATGTCATGCCAGTGTAAAAAGCTCCATCAAAGACGGTTTAGAAATGATGACCCGGGGTGTGCCACTGACATGATGGCTTCATCTAGAGTTGACCTAGCTCCAAACCTTACCCTGTCCCTGAAGCACACGTGCTCGCAGTCACAGCTTCTGGCTGGCAGCGTTCTGCGCCTCGGAACGACACTGGGGTGATAAAGGGGGTTGCCTTTTCTAGCCTGCCCTCCAACCACGCTTTTATCTATTGTATTTTGTTCATCCGTGCCTTCGTTATTTTAACAGCCAGACTAGCTAAATCTCTTGTAAAAGTTCAGGCTTTCTGAGATCAGTGGTTGACTCCTTTCAAAAAGCCATGAAGTCGGACCACTGTTCAACGGCCGAAGAGAACTCCCCAGAGCCCCGCTTGGCTGCGCTGTGGCACACAACCAAAACCAGGGTCAACACTCGCTAGTCCGTGAGCATTTCTTGGTGACCTATTTTTAAATAAACATGCCAAGCCTTACCTGTGATGGTACCTAAAATCATGCTCTGAGAAAAAAGCCATCAGTACTGAACTGTTCTGGTTTGGATTTATTGCTTTTTTTTTAAGTGAAATTGTATTACATAATACTATTGTGCAATGCTTTTGCAGCTATAAAGACCACTTCTTGATTAAAAGCTCAATGCACTATTCATTACAGTATTTTAGTGGATTAGTTATATAAATCCAGGTTTCAAACAGGCTTCTGCTGTCTAATACTCTGGGAATCTCAGCAAACCGTAGACTGTGTCAATGCAGCCTGACCGTGCTTGCAGTTTAGCTGCAGCTGACTTTGTATCCTTCCAAAAAGCACCAGCCACCCAAGAAAAGCTTCGGTTAATCGCTGGCTTCTGCCTTCACCCTTCTCAGCAGCTCCACAAACCATTTTTCAGCCCAAGAGTAGCACGAACTTCACCATCCTTCCCAAATGCACTGCTTTCCTCTCCGCCTGGGGTTATGCTGATGGACTGACAGATGAAAAGGCAAAATACCCAGCCTTGTCTGGGTCTGGAGCAAATCCCGAGAAAAAGCTCCATGCTGGGTTACAGAGGGAGATCAAGGCAGGTTAGCAGGCAGCACGAGGAGCTTTGTGCCTCTGCTGCTCCTCTTTTAGGGCCTCTGGTGACAAGATCTTCCCTTTCCACCGCTTGTCCATCTGGCACCTTCTACAAGCCCTAAAAATCCACGCCCAATTTTTGTAGCGTGTCAATTCCCTTTAGTTATTAAACAACATCTTAAAAGGTACCACCCGGGGAGCAATCTGCAGCTGCGAGGGCGAGGACAGCCCCGGGTTCCACTCCGCGCACGCGCTTGCGGGGGTTCCAACCGAGAGCGCTCGGCTGCGTCTGGGACAGGAGGACCTGAGAGCAACGCTGTGTTTTAAACCTGCCACTTCAGCTGCATCGGCGCAGGATTTGATGAACCTCAAAATACCATCGGAAAGGGAACCCTAATGCACTCCTCAAGCCGCTGAGTGGGAGGACACCTTACCCCATACAAACAGAAATGTGAGGCAGGCTGCACACATGAAGAAAACTACAGCGTGTCGTTGAGTTGGTGACAGGAGCCAACAAAAGAAGAAAAATACCATTCCACCAGACCTATCATGGGAAACCCAGAGTTTGGATATGAAATAACAGCAAATGGCATCTCTGACATGGGCTCCGCTCCCGTTCCACACCCGTGCGCGCTCCAGACCAAAGGTGTTTAGTGAAGAAGCTGAGCAAGTCTTCTGCAAAGGCACGAGATGCTCCACAAAAGCACGTTCAGCTGGCAGCCACTGATGGCAGAAACTTAATTTTCAGTAGACTAAAGCCTCCCAGTTTTGTAGGAAATTAGGTAATAAACAGATGCTGCGTGGCCTGGTAAGGGAGGAAAGATACTGCTTTTCCATTGAGCAAAGACAAACCAGCAGCCACGACTGGTACACAGCATTGCAGGCAGGGTGGCACGGGGGACAGCCACCCTTCCTGTCATTCATCTCCTTCACTCTGGCCATCTGTGGGTGTTTATGGACATCCTTTCAAGGCCATCTCAGGTTCTCCAGCTTGTGTCTCTCCAGTGTGCCAATACCCAACAGGCTCTGGCCAACTTTAAGCTGTGCAGGCACTCAGAACAGAGAGAGGTTACTTGGTTGAACCTACGTTGCCCTTCCCCATTGAAGACCCTCTGCTTTGGGAGGAGCCCCTGCATCAAAACTTCTGCTGCCAGTGTTATTAAATAAGTGGAGCTTTGGGCAAATTCAGCATAACTGCTAGAACTGCTAAGAGGACAAAAAGGAGGTGCATAGCTGAGATATTTAATATGAAAGTCAGAAAAATGTCAGATGCATACACTGATTGCTTGAATTTAACAAAATTAAACCAAGCTACTGTGAATATTACTGCTCTAGAAAAAGAAACTGCTTAGCACTACCTCCTACATGCCACAGGGTGAACTGCACCCCTGCGCTCAGCATCGTCTCGCTCAGGATAATGGTGGGTACCAGGCACAGGGGCAGCATTCACCAAAATCTGCCCAGTTTGAAAGAGAAAAAAATTCAGACACCATGGGGCTTTTTAGCAAATGGCAATGAAACCCTTAGGACTCCAAACTGACAGCCCTGAGTCCCTTCATCAGTACAGGGGACGAATGGAAGCTATACGCTTTTCAATCTCCTCTCTCTGCCTGTGTTTGTCAGGAAGAGATGGCTAAAAACCTCCTGAAAGCCAAGGAGAGCTGCTGCACTTCCCCAGCAGCCAAACCCACCGTTAAGCCCCTCTTCCCAAGCATGACTTAATCTTTCCTGGCAGAACCATCTTTAGGGAGATCCTTTCACACATGAGGACACAAAACTTCTCTTCTCCGGGCTGAAAAGACCCCGCTCCCTCAGCCTGTCCTCGTAGGAGAGACCATAACAACCACTTCCCCGTGTCATTCTCCTTTGATGAGACAGAAGCAAGACAACATAGTTTAAGTAACCCTGCGTTTTATATAAAGGCCATCACATATTGCATGTCCTAGCATCAGGTGTCCAAACCTACCTCGATTCCATCACTGTGAAGTTAGTGTACAGCCAGTCACTATGCCAGAAAAAAGCCAAAGACTGCAGATGGCATAAAAATGGAAAGAGGAACTGGAACAATTTTGCCACCAAAATCGAGTTGCCTCATTTCTTAATCTTCTGAAGTACCATAATACAGCCTCTCTACGGAGCCAACACTGCCTGGCTTGAACACTAACTGATGGTTTGCTTTTCAAGAAGGGATTTTTTTCCATGGTGAGCAGGGTTTTGTTCTTTAAATCAACAACAACAAATCCAATGCAAATTTGATCTTGTTTCCTGAGAGGACTTAGGAAAATTATTCAAAACAGAAGTTCACTCTGGAGAATCCCAGAAACAGCATCAGAAGGAGCAACTTTGTTCCCAGTGGAGGTGAGAGCAATTCCCTAAAAATATCTGCCTTCAAGTCTGTCATTTTATTTCCCATCCTACCGTGTCCTAGACTCTGTCAGTAAATTATGGACGGGTCTGTGATGCCAAAGCAAGTTTAAGGTCTTCGACGAACAAAGGTGGCGGAGAAACAGGCATCAATATTGTTTTAACTGACACCTGACTTTATGGAAAATTTCATTTCCAAAAAGCCTACCTGTAAGTTATGAAGACATTGACGTGGGATCAGTATCTTGAGTGCTATTTTTCTAAACAGCCATGGAACGAAAAGGCTCCACTTGTCCTCTTCATGGCCAACATATGCTAAGTGAGCACCTATTACATTGAAATGTTACAGCAACTCCTCTCTTAACCTTGAAAAGATCCCAGAACTTGTTGATAAGATCAGCAAAGAGAAGAATAACTTAAAAATCTGAAGGTCAATGATTTAACAAAACCCACGTTCAGAAACGTCCCCTCCCTCTCAAATCCATTAGAGGTCACATTTTTTTGCTAGAAGGCCTGGTGGATGATCCTTAAGCATTTTCCTGCTCCTCCACAGATTTTTCTCGGCTATTATTTAATCTGTCATCCTTTTCTAACCTGTTACCTTAAGACTTTTTAGCAGCAAAGAGGTGAAAAGCTCATAGCTGGCACCTGCACCTTCCTAAACGTGTTCCACATCATTATATTTTTCTACCTCGTGTTTATTTCAGTTTAAGGGCTCAAAGTAGAGCTTTTCTGATGTTTTATTATGGACAGCTGTTCTGTAAATTACCGAGGAGTTTATAGACTATAAGAAGTGATTCACAGGCAATCTGCTTTCTTAAGATAACTTACTAAAGGTCTTTCCTCTAGGCCTTGAGGCTTGAAGGAAGAATTTTAAATTTAAACAAGATTGAAGTTATGATAAAAGTGCCCCATTATGAAACCTGTTCCTGGCAAGTTATATTGAGAAGGAGGAGCATGGCTGTTATGTCATTGTTGAAGCTAAAGGCTTCCTTTTTAAATTTTGTTTTGTTTTTCAGTCTATATGGTCCTTAATTCACGCAGCTGATCACAGTGATATGATACAACAAATAACAATGCTGTGTTATACCTCTCTGGAAGTGTTACTTATTTCTTTCTTACTGGCATTGGGTAATTTAATTTTTTTTAAGCCAGTAATTGGTATTTGAAAGTGTGATCTATGCCAGTTGCCTAAGAAGCATTCACTCAACAAAGCAAGGGTCTTTTTATTTAACGTTTGATTGTTTAGAATGAACATTTTTCTGTTTCTTTCACAGTCAGAAACCTGGAAACTACTTTAAGACAGAGGAAAAAAAAAATCGAAAAGGCAAACACAACTGAGATAACTTTTTTACCTCAGTGCTCTCTGCTGCTTACTCCTGCCCCACGAAATGAAAGCTGAGGCTCAGCAAGCAGCCAGGGAACCTCACCAGAGTGGCTCTCAGACTGCCACAAGGAAACCTCCTTTGCCTTGCTTAACAAAACCCAACCAATTGTCTTTCGATGCCATTAAAATGTTGATTGCTAACAAAGTGCAGAAGTCTCTGTTTACCATACCTGCTGCTGCAGAGCCAAAGCAACACCTTCCCAAGGCATCCAGCCCTGCATCTGCACAGTCACTAAGCCATTAGTCATCCCCGGAGCCTCTTTCAGTGCACAGCAAAAGCTCCAGAGCGTTGGAGAGCAAGTGAAATTCTCGTGAAGTTAAGCTCCCAAATAAGCAGAGATCTCAGGATCTCATCATTCGCTTCTGCATTTGCCTTGGTGGGATGTGCTGTGATGGGAGAGGAAAGATGCTGTGCTTTCCTCAGGACGGAAAACAAGATGGAACAGCGATCTCATCCTGTATGGTGGGTCCTTTGTGCAGAGTGTCAATTAATAGCTATTTTTCAGTTACTTCAGTGCACATCCCATCCTACACATATTCCGCATCCAAAGCCTCAAACACCAATGCTCCAGAGAAGTTTAAAGCCAGAGCAAGATGCTCCTCGACTCTACTTGCACATGACTCGCATGAGGAGATAAAAATATTCGGTTGCGACTCCCGTTAAGAGAGATCTCTTTTTAGTCATTGATTATACTCTGACACTATTTTTATCTGCTAGGAAACCGGTCCTGCTGAGCCGAGAGCAAGGGACGGGGAGCGCACGGTGTGCGCACGCAGTCAAAAGCAACCGCACTTTACTGGGAGCCCTGGAAGAAACAACATAATGGAATACAAACCAAAAAATAACCTTGCTCTCCTCCATTCGCCACACCTAAAACAACAGGCTGTGAAAATGGTTTCATTAAAAAATAACAAGCTCACGCTCACCAGGGGATAGATCAGGGCAAACTCAATAAAAAATTCTTCAATCATTGCTGAAGTAGGTCAACCAGAATTAATTCAAAGGGCAAACATTCAAACCGAGCCTGCCACCCCCCCACCTCGCCCCACGGCTCTCTGCCCGCCCTTTGACGAGGCCAAGCAGAGACCCAGACTGACTTATTACTTAACTTTGTACAACGTGCTTGCTGCAGTGGGTCTCTTTCTCTCCTCGGCCCAAAACTGACAGGACACGGGTCTCCTCCAGAGTCACACGCAGCAGAGCCTGGTGGTATCTGGGAACACAAACCAGAGAGCAGCGTGGCTCCCCACATTAGAAGCCAAGCCCTAAGGACACCTCTTCCCAGGACACTGGCTGTGCAAATTTCTACCAAAGAGACGTGGCCTGGAAGCCAGAAAATGAGCAGGAAGTGCATGCCAGAAGATAGCAGTTGGACAAAAAAAGCCTGTGCAGTAGCCAGCTGCGAACCACAACAATCTGGACTGCTGAGCCAGGATCCAGGTTCTGCGCTGCGCTGCTGGGACACGATGCCTTAGCTGAGTATATCCGCTGGACCAGGGCATCGTTCCCTTCAGCTGACCTTCTGTTGGCATGAAGTAGCTCTGATGTATTGTACAGTATTAATTGGCTTAATGGCTTTCAGCTATAAGGCTTTTGCATGCAGCAAAGCTGGCCTAGCGCTAGACGTTCTTTAAAACTTATTTATCTTGCAGCAATGGATTTTATGAATCATTATTTGGGTTTAAATCACCTCTCCCTTCTCCCAGGTGAGCTGTATAGCAGGAGAGAATAATTCAGGTCATCACGAAAGAAAAGCTTTCTTTTTTTTTTTCCATACCTGACTAATAAAATAAATTAACCTCCCCTTCCCCACCCCATCAGCCTTTTCAAACCTAACCTCACCATCAAGCTTTGACACGCAGGCAGGAAAGATTAACTCTAGGGGGTGCAGTCTCTTAACCGTTTTATTCAACATCCTGCCTAGTGAAAGAGCTGTCGCACAGGCAAGAGAAACAACACGAAGCTCTGGCTCACTTGGCGCTTCCCCCAGAAAGCACTTAAGGGAACTGGGATGCTTAGAGTACCTGTTGCAGATCCCCTGCAAGATGAGCGTGACCAAGCTTCAGGAAGTTAGAGGCTTTCTTCCCTGGGAAAGAGCCTCCTCCTTAGATCACAAAAGCCGGATGCTGCTTCCCCTGGTAGCGATAGGGATTTTGCCCTTGGAATTAGTCAGAGCTTTCTCTGCTCTTAAGAGAGCAAATCAATGCCCTAGAAAGCGGCGCAGGCAGAAGTGGGGCTGCTCGCACCCCTCTGCCAGGAGACGGACTGGGGCCGTGCTTCTGCCGTGCCAACGGCATTTCCCAAGCCAACGGCAACGGATAAGGGAGCCACTCCGTGCCTCCTCCTGCGCCGCGGCTTCATGCGCTCTTCCCGTGTAGAATTTCCAAGACACTCATTTAAAAACCTTACTCAAAACAAAAGACTGAAGAAATTCTGCCAGCGTTCCCCTCGTAACGAGCTGCTTCCCTCCCGTTCCTGCCAACGGCATCGCTTGCCCCGCAGTGGGTGCCACCAAGCACAGCCCCAGTCCCACCGGCACCCAGCGCCGGGCTCCCCACCCCGTGCCCTGCCCAGGGGGACGGAAACTTCATCAGCAACCCCGTTGGCATCTCGCGTATGGTTTGGCATTGCAGCTGCAATAGAGAGCCTGCAGAGCCCCCAGCTACATTCAGCACTTAGGATAAATGGAGTCAAACTTTGTCGATGTGCTCAGGAAATAATGACTGACATTATGGTGCAGGACGAGCATCTAAGCCCGCTCTTGAGGGAATAGAGGACACTTAAATAAGCTCTTCTGTGCACAGTGAGGACTGTGGAACACTTTATTGTGCTATTACAAAAAGATTATTATCAAAAACATTATCCTAAACTCTCATTTATATTTAAAAGCAATTTTACTATTAATTGCCTGGGCTCCCCTTACTCCATAATTCAGTGTGTCCATGCCCGTTTCGGTTTCATGAAATGGGCATCTTTATTACAGCCTTGGGCTACAATTTTCTAACGAGAATTGTCTAAATGCAGGGCTTTTTTCCTCTTTCCATGTAAAATGCTACTCTCGATTACCTGCAAGCACGCTCCCCTGGGGCAGGAGAGGAATTTTTACTACTAAGTATCTGTAAATTGAGACAAAGGCATCGGTGTCCATCATCAGCCTCTCCCACCCTGGCCTTCAGACAGCCTGGCTAACTGGGAGGGAGTCCTTCCCACCCTTGCTCATGGATGGAAATGCTCCTCTGCCAGAGACCCCGAAAGAACATTTTTTTTTTCCCCTCCAACCCTGAAAATAACAAAGCTGACAATTTGTCATTACTTCTCACACTTCTGGCATCTTGATTTCCTTCCAACATGACTCTCTTAAAGAGTCCTCATAGCACCTCCTATCCATCAGAGTCCTTTCCTTTTGTTCCTGCAGCTTGAGCCCGTGAAGTCTTTTTGGCAAGCCATGCAGTCCACGTCCCCGTCCCGCTCTCCGTGGAGACAGACGACACACTGCAGTTGGCAGTGTCGAACAAACGAGCGGAACCATTCCCCTTTTGTCCTCCTCTTCCTCTCGCCGGTTATACGGATCTGGAAGACTCTCCTGTGCTGGTTTTAAAACACGCATAAATGGAGCGACTGGGCTTTTTCTTAACGAGGTAAAGTTTGGTTTAGATGCTCTCATCAGAATTATCTCTCCTGTACAATTGGTAGCTATGATTTCAGAAGCGAGTCCTGGTTCTGCCACCAGCATGCTCTTCAGGGAAACGAGGGGGCTGGGGAAGGCAAGCTTTCCTCCCCAGGAAAAAAAAAAGGACGGTGGAAGAAAGCCCCATTCTGCTGACCGAACCCAGTGATGTGCAATAAAACACATC
Organism: Todiramphus chloris collaris; assembly: GCA_025345505.1. Taxonomy (NCBI): domain Eukaryota; kingdom Metazoa; phylum Chordata; class Aves; order Coraciiformes; family Alcedinidae; genus Todiramphus; species Todiramphus chloris. The sequence continues at coordinate 2,037,411 of JANVCC010000059.1, forward strand.
CTCTTTTGACACCTCAAATGATGAGATATGTGGGTTTAGAGATGAGCTTTGTATTGTCAGGCACGGGAGCCCTCCTGCCTACTCCTTCAGGATGCTGACACATAATTCTTGGCAAACATCAGCAGCTAATACTTTATCCCCACTGCACTGAGTTATCAGTCCAACCCTTAAACAGGCAGACTTCCTATTCAGCCGAACGCTGAGAATTTGGAAGAGATGCCCACAAATCTTTTGTGAAAAGCCCAGCCTTTTGATCCCGCGGAGGAAACCAGATCTCAGCCTGCTTATGAAAAACAGTCTCTAGATGTTTTCTTTGCAAAGCTGGGCTTGAGAATGTCAGTGATGCAGACTTCTTGCTGGAAGTGAAAGGAGCGTGAGTAGGACTTCATTGCTACCCTGAGCAGAGAAGATAAAGTAGACTTCTCCCCTATCGCATACTTTGAAGCGAAATGGATCAATTAGTTTGGGGTTTACAGCAAGTGCCTCCCTCAGAAGCATTCTCCAAATCATTCGTTACAGCCTGTGCATAGAGAGGGAGACAAATTGATTTCCCAGCACCGCTTCGAGTCTTCCTTGCCAAATCTCTTTTCTCGCTCCTATCTACCATGCCTCTCATCTTTGGTGTGCCTTCTCTCACTCTTTTCTTTGCTATCTTTTAGGGCTTTTGTCAGAATAAAATGAGCAAAAGCGAGTCCCTTTCTAAAGGTGAAAAGGTAGAAGAGACTACATTTCCTCCCCGTTAACAAAGCGCGGCATTCCGGTATCCCACTCATCACCTTTCTCTGCCACCCTGCTGTCCTTAGCTGAGGTCTCCAGCTGCTTGGCTCTGTAAGGTCAATTAGGTTCATGCCCTTGTATTCTCTTTTCCTATCTGGCATCTAGGTAATCTCATTCCCCCTCTTAATCTCTGAACAGATCTAACTTTACCCTCACCCTCTAGTTAACAAATTTCATAAACACACTTTGTAAAAAGAACTTGGATAATAAGACATAAAAAAAAAAAATAAATTAGCTCTATCTATCTTTCAATAACACAGGGTTTTTTTTCTGCATTGTTTTAAATATTTCTGTTAAGCCAGTCAAAGACAGCAGGACATCAAAAGTAATACTATGTTAATTAATTAAAACATCATACATCTCTTTTCCTACTATGGGTATTAAAATTTGCTGGCCACAGTATCATTCCTGCCGCTATTCTTGTCTTTTAGAAAGTCTTTTCAATTGACAACTGTTCTCATTTAATAGATAAGGTTGTTTTCAGTGATAATCTATACATGTTTTTATAGTAACTCTGCTACTGCATTTTTTTGGAAATCTCAGACGAATGCCATCTGGTCCCAAGGATTTATTGACATTTAATTTCCTGAGTTCTTCCATTTCACACACACGCAAATACATATATATATATATATATTGAGAGAGAGAGGGAGATAAAAATACAGAAGACAGAGTGAGAGAGCTGAGGTTATTTAGCCTGGAGAAGAGAAGGCTCCAAGAAGACCTTCTAGCAGCCATACAGCACTTAAAGGGGCCAACAGGAAAGATGGGGAGGGACTTTTTACAAGGGCAGGTAGCAACAGGACGAAGGGTAATAGTTTTAAATTGCAAGAGGATAGATTTCGATTAGCTGTAAGGACGAAGTCCTTCACTCTGAGACACTGGCACAGGCTGCCCAGAGAAGCTGTGGATGCCCCATCCCTGCGAATGTTTAAGGCCAGGTTGGGTGGGATTTGAGCAACCTGCTCTAGTGGGAGGTGTTCCAGCCCATGGCAGGGAAGATGGAACTAGGTGACTTTTAAAGGTCCCTTCCACCCCAAACCATTCTACAATCTGTCAAAGGAAGCGCTGCACCTTTACTCTCTGGAATTCCCCCACTCCAAATTTCTTCATCATTCTCAGCAGCAAAGACCAAGAAGATGTAAATCTTTACACGTGTCGGCAACACTCTTATCTTAAACATTCTGATTACTAATACCTTGAAGGACCTGCTGATTTCTGAGGCTTCTTGTTCCTCACCCACCACAGCATCAGCTTCTTTCCCTTTGGCTATGCAGACCCTCCCAATTCTCACAGCCCCCCACGTACAACTTGCTGGCCAATACATTTTACTTCGTACCGTAAGCTTACAACCAGAACTTCAGATGAATTTCCATCTTTAATGTTGCTTTCAAGGCTGAGGTCAATTATATATTTTGTACTGCGACTTTGCTTCTGTCGTATTACACCCAATGCAGTAAGAAGTTAGGAATATTTTTATATATAATGCATATATGTGAACACATGCAAGGAAATCTTTAAGTCTTTTTCGGTACCAGGCCTTTTTACTAACACTAGACAGCAAAAACGTCACTTTTCATTACAGTATGAATTACTTATGCATATTTTATTATATAGTATGAATTAATTATACTGCCATCATCATACAAAGGGCATAAATCAGTAGCCTAAACACAGATATCTCATGTAATTTGAGATGCTCTCTCTTAAAACTCATTCACCCACCAGGTTGGCAAGAGTTAATAGCTACAGGGAAAATACTCTGGTTTTGCTCTACATAGTATTTTAAATACCTTTTTTTTCCAAGCAGCAACATTTACCCATTAAAAGGGAGATGATTAGAAAGGAAACTTTCTGGACATATCCAACAGACCAAAGCAGAATGTTAGTTTCTGTTGTTTGTTTGGTTTCTTGTTTTTCCTCTGTTACCGATGCAGATAATAAACAGGACTCATTGGAATAAATCATTAAGCTCAAAAACAGCTAAATTATTATCTGTCTCTGGAATTTAATTCACAAAATGCGACGCTCCCCCTGCACTGCCATACGCTGTAGTAAATCTGAATTTGACAATGAAAATGGTCTTCCTTGAGGTACTAGCTCCAGACAGACTCGTGAGACCCTTCAGAAAGTGGGGCGGGAAGAAGAATATTTTAAAAGCAGCTCTGAAGCTAGTACAGCTTCAGGCTCACGCAGACTCACACATGTCATTCTGATATAAATATCACACCCCTAGCCTTCTGAAAAAGACACTGGATCATGACCTAATTCCAGTAATGCTTTAGCACTAATAGGGATTTTTCATGTCCCCAGCAAACCCTGACAATGTGCCTTGAAGTAGGTAGGTATTATTTCTTACTCAAGGCTAGAATTCGCCAAATCATTAGGTCTTTGTGGCTTGAATCATTTCCCATTCAGTGACACCAGTGACGCTTGCAGACACAGACATGTGTGCAGGCATTTGGAGAACAGGGCTCTTGATTAAGGTGGTAATTAATGCCCCAAGCCAAGAGGGGGATCTTTGAAAGGAACGACTGCGGTGAAGGACCAAAAGGAAATCTTCAGAATGACTCTGCTGTGAAGCTCTCACTCTTAATGCGATTGCTAGGTTGAACTGCTTTCCAACTCTTATCTGACTTTGATCTCACACAACAAGAGGTCATCAAGATAAATGCTGCTCATGCTTTAAATGGCATAATGTTATTAGGAAAACCTGAGGGATTCAAAACTAGCCTAATTATTCCCATAAACAGTCCCACTGAGGTTCATGAGACCAGCTGGATGCACAAATTAACCAACCTTATATCAAACAAACGAACAAACAAACATTTAAAGTTCACTCTTCATCATAGCTGTCATTCCTATTACTTTGTTTTATTCAGCTGAACGAGTGAAACCACTTAACAGCTTCTATTAGGATCAAGATCTTATCCCATAGGTGCTGTATGAACATCTATGTGGCATAAAGCACTGCAAACCCAGTCCTCAGGATCCTAACCCTTGCTGCTTGCTCAAAAACACCCCAAGGAAAACACAGACCTGTCTCATCTCGTAATTCTGCCAGACCTTACACCTTCTATTGTCTCCTGCCATGGGGCTCCTGTGCACTGGCAGCCCAGGGTTGCTTCATCTCTGCCTGCACAGGAGCATCCGTGAGGACTCCATTCGCTGCATGCCTGGGAGCTGTGCTCCAGTGCACTCAGCCCTTGCTCTAATGAAGATCTGTGATTCCATGAAGGTGCGCTCCCAGATCTGAGACCTGATCACTGCTTCTACAGCTTAGCTGTGAACAGTTAAACCTACCCAGCAACCACCAAAGCCAACGAAAGGCTCACAGAGTCTTTAGAGTGAAACGTGGCTTCTTCATGAAAGCAGTAACTTTACCGGGTGCACTTCTCCAATAAACTAGCTTTCCAACCCAGTGCTGATAACACAGCATTTCTCTTCAGGCATGCCAAGACAAAGCACCCTGCTACCTTCAGCAGCACAGGGCAGGAGAGCTGTGCAGTGCCACCAAAGCTGCTCCTATTCTGCCAGCAGGAGAGCTTCGCAGGGCAACGGAGCCGACTGGGAACGCGGGAGTGCTCGCCGTGGCTCAGGAATTCAGCACCCACACTGTTAATAGCACCGGGAGCTGTAGCCTGGGCAGATGGTTGGCAACCACTGCCCACCAAGCCTCTCGCTGATCTCACGGTTCAAGATGGTGCTTGCAACTGCCACGCGGGCTGGCTGTGCACTTACGCTGCTGCGCCTCGCCTGGGGTCCCGGCAGAGATAAACTGCATTATCCAATTGCAGTCGTTTTTCTGTTGTAGACAGAGGCTGATTATCTGCAGTGATCATTACTGCAAGGTACTGAGATTCCCACTGAAGCACGGGTACTAAATAACACATTGTCTGCAGCAGAGCTAGAAACAGAAGGGAAAGAACAAATCCTGCTCTGCATTAACTCTTTAACCACGCTCATTCATGTTCTTCCACCTGGATTCTGTACCAATTCTAACAGTAGAAATCTGTAGAAGGTTGGTGTCTTGGCAGAGGCATTTTACCCACAGCAAAAGGAAATTGCACAAACAAATAGCAACAAAATCTAAAAATTTCTAGAGAGCAAGAGCATCAAAGGAATGACCTGCCTCGCTGAGAGAGCGAAGCGTCTCTTTGCCAATGGTTACCATTCCCAACACGGCTCTGCTCGCAAGCCTGGATGCTAAACAGAGGTGCAGAGTGAGTTAAATTGGCCCATTTAACACACCAAAAGTGGATTTTCACCAAGGTGCAGTGCCACAGGAACTCCCTGCAATACCTGAAGGGAGTACCATGTACATGCTGTTTCTGGGGCGAAGATTCCCGGGGAAAGGAAGAGAACAGAAAGGACCTTACAAGGGATAAGCTGCCAGCCTTCTTCAGCACGTTTACCATAACCATTCATTTCTCTGCCTCCCCAAGCAGGGTATTTGGGTTACCAGAAGTATCTACACCGTAGGAAATGCACAGTGCATCATCACTTCTGCACACACGGCAAAAAGCGAATTGGAAATATCCATATTAGAAAAAAACTACATGAATGAACAAGGCTTAAGCAAGAGACCTGGAGCCCCGCGTTCCCCCTGGGATGCGGCAAACGCTGGTGATCGCACACAGACACGGTGAGAATTCCAAACGGGCCTCGCTGGCCATTTTGCAGCTGAATGTTTGGGATCAGGAACTGAACAGGGGAGGAACTCCACGTCAAGATAAGGCTTTAATTACTGATCTCTTCATGCCTTCCTGTCCAGTAAGTGTCTCAAAGAGAGAACTGCCACCTAGCACAGCTCCGTTTACTGTAAGGAGCATCCTCAAGGATGCAGCTGCTGCCGTGGCCTCAGCGATGCCCCACGCAGCCAGTGCCTGACTGCCTCTGCAGTGCCTGACGTGAGGATGGAAAGCTCTGGCCATTTTTGGTTGTTCAAACCTCAAAACCTCAGCTGGACCATGACATCTACTATCCTTCCTGGCTGCGGTGCCAGAGAAGCCAAAGCCTGAAACTAAACCAGGTAGAAAGCAAAAACAAACAACAAAAAAAAAAAAACCCCAACCAAAACAAGCCACAAAAGATAAGGCAGAAAGGGCAATTTCAGCAAAAGGGCAAGGTTTCCCGGCGGCGCTGACGCTCAAGTGACCGCCTATTGCCACACGCGGCAATAACGATGCTCGCCGGAACGCGGGCAGCGGCGCCGTGGCATTGTCCCTGCACGTGGCACGAAGCTGGGGATGGCCTGGCAGAGAAAGACATCACCTGCCTGTCCTTTATGGAAAATTTCAAGAAAACCAAATGCTGCTGTCCCTAGAGACTTCGGCAAGGAAACTAAGTGACAGGGAAGATAAATGCCTCCTACTGCCAGTGACATACCCAACACAGAAACACAGAGAATATTTTCATAACTTTCTGCTTTAAATGCCTTTATTAGAGAAACAAGATTTATGGTTCTGGTTCCGAGGGAGGGCAAGAGACACTTCCATTGTACCAGCAGCTGTGTACACACGGATGTGTGCATGTGCATATTGCATCGGGTGCGAGGAAGGGAAGAGGATTAAAGATAAAGCAATCTGCCTCTGAAGACAAAGGCCCACCCTGCAGTTCTCACTTTTCCTGACTTCTGTTCCCATTAGAATCTCTGCGACAAAGTAAGGTACAATTCAGTATCCTGTGATCAAAGCTGTAGCCTCAAAGAAGAACCAACCCAGCTCTTTCTTTTATGGTTACCTCACAAATAAGGCCATTAGAGGGCACAAAAAAGTAGGTGTGATTCTTCAAGTAGCTGTGTGCACGTGTATTGCAAGCAAAAAACCTAAAAACATTGTATATATGTAAAGAAAGACACAAAATACAACTTTTTGGCAGGCATAAGCCTCCGATGCCAACTTCAGACCGACGTAATTACTTTAACTTCATGGTTACTTTAACTTGGTGGTTACAGAAGAGAATGACGGCCAATGACATCTATTCTGCATATTAGTGTAGGCATTAATGTGAAATACAACTACTGCCAAGGAAGTTACTTAAAGTATGGGAAAGGAGAAGCACTATCCAAATCCAGTAAGCCCCCCTTAAAATGTGCAGACCGTGCAAAGATGAATGCAGAGAGAGGAATAGAGGAAGCACTTTTGAATCCCTGCTTTAAGATGTTTTCTAGAACCGGTAAAACCACAATGAGGATGGAGCTCACTACTTATCTTTCTAAAAACTTGCACATGTTTCATGTCTGTCTTTAAATCCTTTGGGGTTTTGAGTCTGTTTATATCTTTAAAGGTGTTTTTTTTAAATCCTAGCAGGCACCAGGCAGAAATAGCTGGGTTTCTTTCTCCTCAGCAGCTTGATAAATGAGCATTTGTTAAAGGAAAACAAAAAACCCACCCTGTAATATAGGGCAGGTTCTCTGTCCTATATTCCCTCAGGCTTCCCACCCATGTTGTAACAAATACACACTTACATGGTTGACATCAAGCCAGAATGGGGAAGAGGTTGTTGCCTGTGGTTGTGACCCTACGGACTACCTCCCAAAGGTGAGATGCTCACAGCTTGGTCTCTAGATCCATCAGGCTCAATTCCCTGAGTATTACAAGACTAATACTCATGCTTTCATTCTGCAGGAGATGAACTGTGTTGTGCATTCAGATGAGACAACAAACAGAAAGCATTAGAAGCTGGGTCTTTGGGTATTAAAAAATAACACAGGCCCAGATACCAACGTCAGCATTTGGAGTGCCCTGCACGTTGCTCTGTAGTTGGCTGTGGCTCCTCCCTGCATTAACCACAAAAGAAAAAAAGAAAAAAAGAAAAAAAGAATTGTATGCAATTTGCTGAGTTCTCTGTACTAGGGGCATGAAATCATACACTGACCCAGATTTACCCCTGTACAGAGCTGAATGCAGAACAAGGTTACCTGAAACTGCACCAAAGCTCTCTGAAAGCCTTGTAAACCAGGCAGAACTATTTGCCAATCTGGGGCTGGCTTCTGAGTTTATGATGAAACCAGAAAATGGGGCAGTTTCATGTTTAATTATGAAATCAATCTACCCACCCATCCTACCTCTTTGACATTTCTAGAGCACAAATCACTGCATGCCTACTTGCTAACCTGTCAGTTATAATCTGTTGACATAAACAAATTCTAGCAGATTGTGTCATTTTCCTTCTCCTCCACCCTGGTAGATCACAGAATGGTAGGGGCTGGAGGGGACCTCTGGAGGTCATCTCATCCAACCCCCTGGTAAAGCAGGTTCATCACCTGGTTCATCACAGGATCATGTCCAGGTGGGTCTTGAATCTCTCCAGAGAAGGAATCTTCACCACCTCTCTGGGCAGCCTGATCCAGGGCTCTGTCACCCTCAAGATAAAGAAGTTTTTCCTTATGTTCAGATGGAACTTCCTGTGCTCCAGGTTTTGCCCGTTGCCCCTTGTCCTGTCACTGGGCACCACTGAAAAGCGTCTGACCCCATCCTCTTGACACCTGCCCTTTAGATATTTGTAAGCATTGATCAAAAGTGAGTCTGGCTCAAGAAATTGTGGAAATGGACTTGGCTCTCTGTAGCTCCTCAAGGAATTAGAGTTTTCCCTTCATTACCCTCGTGCGAACTGGACGGCTCCTGTGACCTCTTGCAGAAGCACTTCATCTCTTCTATACAGCAAGACATAAGACATTATACCTCTAAACACAATCACATTCATGAAGTACACGCTCCTCTATTTAACCAGCAATCTCTCTCTGATGCAAACATGCTTTCTCTTTAAGGTTTCTTCCAGAATTTATCAGCTTGTTATTACTCACACTTTTTCTCCAGCTAAGATTTGGAGCTGTTCACAGACAGATCAATCCATAGATAAAAAGAGATTAAATGTGATTTCTTTTTTCAGGAAGCGAAGTGTGTATGAATTACATAATGTACCTCAGACTTTTGGTGACCAAAAGGAGTTATACAGATTGTATAGCAGCATGAAGATAAAATTAATTGGGTCTCTTTCCGCAGTATCTGTTACGAAAGCAGTTAAAATAAGTTTTGTGTACTTTGGATGAATTGAGGAAATGTCTCTTTCATGATTTCCCCCCCCCCCCCATCCTCTCCTTTCAATCAGTGTCCTTTTATTTTCATTTTCATACACCTTCTAAGTGCTTCCTGCTGTATTCACAGTTCAGCATGAAGGGTTTCATACTTAGTGGAAATTGAACAATTCATACCCTGAAGATTCCAATTATTTCGTTCCCTCAAAGATTCGTCTTTGGAGTATCAATGAGGAGAATGTAAAGTTAAGCCAGGAAAAAGTGAGAAAATATCTTTTTTTTTTTTTTTTTCCCCAATAAAATGTTGTTTCAGAGGAAGGGGAGCCTTAAAATCAGCAGCTTGACAGCCTAAAAGAAACGAAGAGCAAAAGGTTGTTGAAGGAGAGCTGCAATTTCACACATTTGCATCACTATCGGGACAGTTTTATTGAGGTTCTAATTCTGCCTGATATGCTTGAAGAGAAAAAATAATATTAAAAGGAGGTCATTCTTCTTCTCCATACTGAACAAATGACTGTGTCTTTCAGAAGGGTATCGGAAAACCTGCAGTGTTACCCTTTCTTGTCCTTGTGACCCTTAGGTAAGGACAGTAAATTTAACTCTCTGCCTACCGGAGGAGGACGTCCTCCAGCAACTCGACCCGGTTCTGAAGCTGGAGGTGATTTCTGAATCATACTGACATTTGTTAACTCACAGTCTGGGTGTGCCCAGATCCTACGGGACACTTAATTCCCACTCACAGACCTGGGGACTTCGGCATGGTAACTGGAGGACAGTTCAAGGCTCTGTGTTCCTGGGCTTTCTGCCAGTTGTTCACCAGGAGTGAAGTATCAGATGTTCAGATTTACTGCAGAGCTAAGGGCAGAGATTGCTCTTATTTGGAAAGCTTGGGCTCAGCGTTTGATGAGCCTATGAATCTCTCCAAGGTTCAAAGTGTTTACATTTTCCTTTCCTCTTTCAGATACGCTCTTCTCCTGGATTCTGATGTTTTCCAATCGGGGATGGCTTTGACTCTAAGGTACCATCCAGCATCACCTCTGTGCCAGCTGGGTTCAGAGCACTTTTATTCTCAGTAGCACCACACTGGTAGTCCCAGCTGAGCAGACAGGCAGCTTTGGGTTATGGGCAAGGGAAAAGAGAGGAGACGACCCAGCTGACGGGAGGTAATCATGACCACACAGTACCCAAGACAAGGAAAGGTTAGGTCCTGCCTGCTGCAGAAGCCCCACTTCCAAGCCTTGCACCGAACTCCCACTTGTACACACTGGAGTCCCAAACAGAAGCAGGAACAAACCAGTCAAGACCCCCCGAGACTAGCTGTTTTTACAGTGAAAGTGAAACCCAGAAGAATTTATGTAGGAAAGAAAGTACAAAAAAAGATGTTTCCCAAAAGCCACTTTCTCCTCTCACCTTATAGCTTTAGATATTCAAATGAACGTCTGGTAAGCTTTGGGATCTTGGTGGGGCTCTACTGATCCTGTAAATTACCTAGAACTCCTCGGCATCTACAAGAACAACCATCAGAGAAGTAAAATGAGAGATAGAGAGGAAACAGTGCTGCTGTTTAAACTCCCTTCTGTCCACCCAACTGATCACAGAATCCCACGCCCTCATTAACCATCAGAGTTGCCTTTTCTGACCCTCCACAGTGCAGACAGAGAACCAACCTTGGAAATCACTGACGTCCACCATTTCCATTCCACAATTCCTCATGCAGGTAGACAGGGCCGTTTTGCAGTAATGCTGTTCCCTAAACACATGCTCATTGTCATCTTTGTCACATTATTCACGTAACACCGGGAGCACCGATGGTTTGCAAATGACAGCGATAAAGATTTCAGCAACAACGTGACAACTGTTGTACAGAGAGAAGTCTGCTTCCGTGTGAAAGGGTTATTACATGAATTACCTGCTTTGGTCTTGTTTCAGCCTAATAACCCAGCGGGAGGGATGGAGGGAGAAATGTAATGAAAGAGAAAGAAAGGTCTGAAATGCACCTTTGGACAGAGGTATGATGCATGGGAATAGAGTGTATTTATAGCCCACTGAGGCCTGTCTTTTACTACAATAACAGGGACATCATTTACTAAACAAACACCAGCTGCCTATAGATCTCTGACACCTGACCATTTAGGCAGTTCAAAAACCTTCATCAAACACAGTCATCTATTAAAGAGTAAAGGCTTTCAGCGCTGAGAATCCAGGGAAAAAAAAAAATAATATGGCTTGTTCCTCTCAAAGATATGGGAAATAATTTTTGGACAAGCATTTCTTTTCTTCCTGAGCACACTACATCAATCTGTCAGAGCTGTGTGCAGCAGGGGAGGGAACGTGGCTCTCGTTTCACCTGGGAAGCAACACCCAAAGCAAGGATGGCTGCTTTGAAAATAAACACGCGCATGGGCACGCTTTCCTGAATTTACAGCCCAACCCTGACTCTCCAGGAAGCTCTCCTTTGGGTGCAAAGGTGGAGGAAGAAACTATAAAGCATTTAGAAGCGTATTTTTGCCGGCTTGGTTTTCCATTCTTACCCAGACGTATTCATTCCCTACAAATCACTTCCTTCTTGCTTTCTCTTTCCAGAGCTGCCTCGATGGCAACATGCAGTGGGAGGAGAGCTGCAAGACTAGAGCTCTGTGCTCCCCTCCACCTGCCCGCTGGCAAGGCATCCGGGATGGAGGTCTGGTTGCTTTTTACAGCAGCTTCACAGGGAGAGGACGGAAGAGTCGCGAGCCACGCTGTCCGATCTGGGAGGAGGACACTCCGTACCCGACAGCGCTAACGGGGCGCCAAGGTCTCCGCAGCCACTCATCACCACCCGGTACATCTGCACTTGCTTCCCGGAGCTGTCGTTTACTCGGGAAGAGGACCCTAGAATTTCTGTTCACAACTGCTTAAGGTTCAACTGGAGAGCAACCGTGGAAGAGAGGAGCGTTGCAGTTTAAACAATAACAGAAGGGCATTTGCTCGCTGATTTATTTGCTTCTGCTTTGCTAAAATTGGCTATTTTTGTTTGCCAAAAAGCTTACTCCCCTCTGGAACATAGATCTTTCCACTTAAGTCTGAATAAGGTGGCTGACCTTTCTTTGCAATTATGCTGCGTTTCCAAATTAGCGCGCTGCCACAAACACAGCACTGTTCTGGGGGCTTGCAGACCCGCAGCCCTACAAGCCAGCCTAGACGAGGGGAGTTAAATCCAGAACAGTAGGAGCTGGTCTAAGACTCGCTGTCTGTCCTCCCTGACTCTTGGGAATCGCTGGAAATGCCCTTCAGTTCAAATGCCCTTCAGACAATGCCCTTCAGTTCACAGACAAGATCCACAAGTGGCACTTAGGTCACCCATAGAACACATGCCCAATGAGTTTTTAGCCTCCTTCCCTGCAGACCTGACTACTTCTCCAGGCAACTATCCTGGCATGCTTAATTCTTCTTCTCCTTTGACAGACATTCAGGAGATCTACCCAAATCTTCTTCCCCATAATCTCAGCCCACTCAGCCTTGTCCTAAGCGAACACGGAAAGATGTCTGATCCCTTCTTTGTAGGATTTTTTTTCATCCCTTTGAACACAAATACCTTACCCACAGATCCGGCATGGAAATTAATGGGAGTGAAGTTTTAAAACCTCTTAAACATCAGCAGTCTCTAAAGATGGAATGCCATAGCTGTAAGCATACAATCGCGTGCTATTCAAACAAAAAATTTATGTCTAAAGATAACTCCTCTAAGTTGTAAGACCCATGGGGTGCATATCACCTGCATCATCCTACTGTTTTTTCAGTTCAGACTCATACTGCAAGGCACAGAACTACACAGGGCATCCCAAGGTTCGAGAGCAGCCAAGTGTGTATGCCACAAGCTACGCACTAGCGCAAGGCAGGCTGAAAGCAGCAGGATGATTTCTTGCTTTAGACAGCCCTCTCTAATGGAGATGCATTTCACATCGTGAGAGAATGGCCACGTGAACCATCAAACAGAAGATTAAAAATACACAAACTGTTGTTTGGAGGTGATGGTGGCAATTGTTTCAGAGGTTACACGGTGTAACTACAGTAACTGGCAATCCATTTCTGTCAGAGGCAGCTATCATGGGAGATCACAGCTCCTTTTCATATTACACCCTGAGCTAACATACAGCATATACAGCATCCCTGCCTCAGCCTGTGTATTCTTCAGGACAGATAATGTTTCCTGTAGGTTATTCTACACTGCCAGTCATAAATGCAGCCATGGTCTTGACCACAGTTACTGAAATATTAAAATAACTCCTGTGAACTGTACTTCACTCTGTAACCTGAACCCAAGGCTCATCTTAAACTGCACATTTTCCTTTCCCTTTGCCTAGCTAATTTGATCAGGTTAAGAACTTGGCAAGCCTCAGATAACAAAGCCCGTGCACCTTCAAAGCAGCAGCCCTGCCACACAGGCTCATTTTCAGCCAGCTTGCTCCCTGGCTATTCTTTCACTCAGCGCTCAATCAGGATGTTCAAAGTAAAAGTGAAGCCAAGACTTTAAGCCATTTCATAAGCTCTGAGGCTGAAAGCCTGACATATCTCTGTGTCATCTCGTGACTGAGCAGAATGCTTCAAGTTTACGTGCCTGGAGGTCTAATAGATTTGCTTTCACATGGTTGTCTGTCTTCTGTAAACTTCTTTAGAAAGTGGACTTTCTTTTGCTGCCTGACTTCTTTCTGGCTGCAACCCCCAGCAACAGTCAAATTCCTCTCTTTGTCCCTCAAAATCTTCCTCCTCAAAACTCCACGCCAGAGATGTGGTTGAGAATGACAGTCACTTCTCTGGTGTCGCTTCCTCTGGGAGTGCCATGCCCTCACCTGTCAAAACTAAGCCTCTTTACCACTGTCCCTTCGGAGACTAGCCAAGGCTGCTCTGAACAGCAAGCCTTTCCTTTCATGCTCACGTAACCTCCAGGTATGGCTCAGATCTGGGGGTGCAGGCAGCCTGCCAAGCCCCTCGGTGCCCACAGTCCCCCCACGGGGCCAGGCAAAGCCCAGCACCACTCAGGGATGCTGAACATCCTGCCAGTCTGCTGCTAACACCCCAGATGCCTTTCACTACTTGCTTCTGCAGTGCACACGCATGCAGAAGAGAAGTCCTTTTATCTACCTTCAAGCATTTCATCTTCTCCCCAGACTCATAGAGCCTTTGCCCTTTGGCTCCATCACTAGCTCTTTCTTTTTTAAATAAGCCTCATAGACTTGTCCTGACTCTCCCATGACCCCCATCTCTGCCAGCCTTTCCATCTGGTACCTTTCTGGTTGCCCAGTCCCATCAAGAAACCCTCACTCACGCACATTTGCTGGCCAAAAAAATGTGTGAGTGAATAAATAAATGATTTAAAGGAACTCGGGCAGACAGAAAACTGCCCAATGACCTCTGGTGTCCACCAGCGCCCAGCTAATTTTTCTCTGACAGGAAAATGGCTTGGGGTAAAACACATTTTAGGAACAGAGAAGATGGTGAAGGGCTGAGGTGAGAGTTTACCAGTGAGTAACGGAGAAAGTTAATATTTCCTTTTTCATCAAGACTAATTTCTGGAACTAAGGATCACTGGAGGATAATTCTCTAATGGTATGGGGAAAATGATGTGAATCTGATGCTAGAGATTTTGGCAGAGATATTTTGCCTTAATTTATTTAGAAGTATATAAAATCAGAAAGCCATCCGCTGGAGGCTAGTGACCGGGTCACGCTGAAAGGAAAATAATCATGGCTGAGGAATGCCGACACACGGCTGCTCGCCTTAAATGACTCATTTGGAGTCATTTTAGTTTGCCTGTTTATTTTATACCGTGCAGGTGGATCAAGAACACACGCAGTCAGAAATGAAGATGAACAGAAGAAAATATAGAGGGAAACTCTGGCTTATTTTAAAGTTCCCATTGAAAGCCACTCATGTGATCCCCCTCCAGAAGGCAGGGCATATCTCTAGATAGGGAGTTAACATGATGGGAGGGTTGACAAAAATTGGAATACAGCCTAAGCAATTAGTAGACTGTCAGTAATTGGAATTAAGTAATCAACTTCAACCACTATGAGAATGTACTGTGGGGAACACTCTTCCATTGGCAAGGAGATGAATGGGATAATTGTGCGGCTTTTCCATCTCTAGCTGCTACAATTCGATGGCAGAATAATCCATGGGCAATTGAATGCCTGCAATTCAACAATGAAATACCAGGATCAATATTTAATTCACAATTCTCTTACCTTTTCTTCAAATCCACTTTAAGTTTATTAATGCTCTGAGCACGTTAAGAGGCTCTTACTCCTTCTGGATGAGCGCATCTGACGCAGAACGCTGCCCGCGTGGTCTCAGCTTGCGGTACGTATTGACTCATGTATTTTGCTTTGCATATATTTTGTGATAGCCGTTCATTAAAATCATGGTAAAGAAAAGAGTCAGTGAGCACTCGGATCCTGAGACCCACCCTGAACTTCACTACTGAGTCCTACATCACTTTGGCTGGGCCGTTTAGGGGTACAGCGGCATTTACTCAGCTGGCAGGCAGGCTGCGAGGCTTCATCACGGTGAAACAGCAGCTGCTCCTTCAAAAGGGCTCGAAGAAGAGAGAGGAAGGACAGGACGCAGCTATAACTTGGCATTCCCAAGCACATGAGGCTTTCTGGGCAGCGTGCCTCCTGCCAGCCCCAGCCTAAGCGACCACACAAACCGTGCCGCGGATGCGGTCCGCGTTTGGCCCATCAGCCAGTGCCCGGGGACCGCGTGCTGCTTGTCCCGAAGGCAGCTGCAAGCACTGCCAGACCCTGGGGAGATCTGCATCTTCACCCGCGCTGAGCAGACCCGCTCTTCGGGCAAGCCACTCTTACCAGCACGCCAGTGCTGTGGCCCTGCCTGCATTCCTCGCTGCTGGACAGACACGGCTGGGTTACCACACCACACAGCAGCTTGCCCTATAGCACCTTGGCCGTCTGTGTGTCTGTAGCACTGCCTGGCTACCTGCTAGGGGAGCACAAAGAAAGCTGCTTCAGTCACTTCTGTAGTTGTTTCAGACCTTCCCTTCCCCAGCTGGCTTCCCGGGCGGACTGAGCAGCACGGCATTACGGGCTTGGGAAGCATCACTTGCCGTGCTGCACACACCCAGATGCTCTGCTCCTCTCCTGGCAATGCTAAGATACCCCCCAGGGCAGCCCACCCAGACACAACACGGCCAGTTCCCTGACTGGTCCCCAGATAGCAGCCATCAAGAAGCAAAAACAAGTTCAAGACCCTGCTTACGCCAACAGCTCTAGCAGCCAGCCACCTGGCCCAGGGACCAGGAGCCCGTGATCGAAACACGCCTTCTGAAGAGGGGCACGCATGAAATATTAATTTCCTAGATTGCCTACATTTGCATAGTAATAAAAAGTTCATCCTCATGGCCCACTCTGGCCCCTGTTAATGTTTTTATCGCTGTACCTGGTGTCTGGGGGAGGAAGGGGAAGTAACGGCCGTGGAAAAGCCTCCTCTAGAAAGGACAGCCCTAATGGAGCTTATCTCTACCAACAGTGATCTAATCCAAAACACTGAGGCGGAGGGTCGCAGCACTCCGTTAAAAAAACATTCTCTAAAATAAGATCACTTCTAACTGCAGTGAGGCCCCAGACGTTTTTTACTCCCCTGCTTTTTTCCCTTTTCTTCTTTCTAAGCTTCTCTCCTCCCCAGCCCTCGCCTCCGAAGTCAAAGGCCTTGCAGGGAGGCCAGGATTCCCTCCAGAGAAGGATTCCACGATGGAGATGTACCCGACTGTCTGAAGGGATGCTCTGCTTGTGACAGTTCAATTAGCAGCTGAAGAGGCAGCGTTCTGTGAGAAAGCCCGGGTATCTCTCTCCTGCCAGGGTCCCGGGGGAGGATGCAATCTGCCTTCGCTTTGCGCGTGTTAATACAGCAAGTTCCTTAATTACTCTTAGAGCAAGGATGAGTGGTGGGTTTCCGAGTTTGCTGTCTTCCCCCAGCGCTGCAGAGAGATGAACAACCTCTGTCATTACCTGCAGGGAAGTGTAGGCAGGAATATGCTGGAGACAAACCAAGTCCTAAGATTAGACTGGACAGTTTGTAAGGAATTCAGGTCTTTAACTGCTGGTAAGAGGAGTGGATCCCCTCGGCTGGGAGCAAGCAAAGCCAAGCCCTCTCTGCCCACCGCACGTCTCCACAGTCCGAAAAGCACTGCAGGGGACTACAATGAATTGTCATTTTTACTTTTGTCCTCAACGTGCAGAATCAGCTACTCGGGAGTTCAGCCTGCTGCTGATCATGGCAGTCGGAGCAGAGCACACGTACAGCGTGACACCCTACAGACTGTGAGCTGTTTCTAGGAGCAGCCAGTCAAAATTAATCTCCCCGCTTCAGTACCTTTGCTGGTTGGGATTTGCGTTGGCGCAGCTAAGCAAGCCAACAAAACCCCCCGGATAAATATAGAAGCAGTATCGATTTCTTGGAGGGCACATTCCTTTTGGGATCAGCTTGCACAGGAAGAGACAAGCAACCTCAGCACATACCTTGAAGTGTTCAGCAAAGGGCACCCTGTGTGCCCGTCTGCTCTCGTGAGATAAGACACTGGCACACGTGGCAGACAGGTGCTTGTTACTACAAGAGGACTCACAATGGAGTTTCGGGGGATTATAAACTGTAATAAGCTCATGAGTGAGAATTTCACTGTAATCTGTTTAAAACAAAGGCACCGCGTAATGTCAGAGGAAAGAACTTGTTTTCATCAAAGGACAGAGAGCATTGGAAGAAATATGGTTTGGAGGCTGTAAGGTTCAGCTTGGCACCGCCTAATTAAGGCACTGGGGAAGAATGTCATATATTAGCAGAATTCAACAACTAAAGGCAGCAGCACAGCACTCTCACCAAGGGGGAGGCTCGGGAAACCAATGGACACGTGTGGGAGCAGGGCGGGACAGTAAAAGAACGAAAACAAAAACCCAAAGCCCTGCAAAAGGCAAAAGGATGCTCTGAAATGCTCTTCCTTCAGAGTGGCATCCCACCTCCTTCCTGGCAAGCACCCCGAGGCAGGAGTACGGCCGTGGGCATGCAAATGTACTCCCCTTCTCCTTCTGTATCACCCAACTACCCTTTTCTTCCATGCTCCTCCATTCACACGATGGAGAGGGAAGAGAGGGGGGCAGAGAAAGCTCGCAGTGGCTATCGCTCAGATATGCCCAACATCTGCTGGTTTACCGTGTTGGCTTCAGCAAGGGAGAAGCAGGAGCTTATTCTTCAAGAGGAACGTGAATTTTTAGAGGGCAGTTCATCTACTTATTTGTGAGACATGACAACCTGGCATCTTCCCAGAACCTACGTTTTCACTAAGAAATAAACCCAAAATGCCTCTTAAAGAGAAAAATCATTAAATAAGTCTACTCTGCCTTTGAGCTTACACAGAATGCATAGATACACATCACACGTGCAATGGTAGAAAGTATTAGGGAACTTAACAGTAACTGATTGGCAGAGAACAAACAAAACCAGCAGATTGAAAAAAAAAGAACATTTTTGAAGGGAGAACACAGAATGAAGTCACCATTCAGCCATGTCACTCATCTGATGGCTGATAGGGCTCTTAGGTTTTCAGCTCCACAAGGTCTGACCATGAAACAAAGCCTTGCACCCGCAGAAATGAGACAGAAAGGTGCTCTGCAGCCTTGTACCAGGCTTCCCGGGGTCCTTCTGAGCTTCATTACTAACACAGTATTTGTCATCTGTATTTATCTATTCGTAGAGAAATCTTTGGCATCATAAAGCACACCAGACCCTAGGCCTGCAGCCTGTATGCACACCCCAAATATTCCACAACAGATTTCCATAGCCAGCCTACAGGGTCACACCTAGGGATTTACAAAGTCAAAGTCTGCATCCCTCCTGTAGCTCCTCCTCAAGTTTTGCAGCCACTTTACTAGTTACTTAAAACAACCTCGTATTCCTCAGTGGGAAACAAGCTCAGCAAATGCAGGAACACAGACGTTTCTTTTTATTCCTATTAAAACTTTAGGGTTTTTTTTAAAAAAACATATTTACACAAGACTTCATATAGCTGGCTTTCAAAGACTCTCTGAAGGCAAATAAACAAGTGGGGCCCAGAAGATCCAGCAGCTGCTGGTCTCTCAGCCTCGGCGTGGACCTGTGAGCAGTGGCTGAGCAGACAGCTTCTCTGCAAAGCTCTGCCAGCCCCTGAAGTCCCCCTTCTCTCACCAGAGGTCAAGTGGGAAGATCCAGCAATTCTGCCCCTGCGAGGAGGATGCTCCAGTATCCCTCTCCCGTGAAGCCATCTCCCTCCAGTATCCCTCTCCCATGAAGCCATCTCCCTCCAGTATCCCTCTCCCATGAGATGCTGGACACATCTCCTATGTGTCCAGCCTTCAGGCAACCAGCACTAGTGAGTCTAACCAGCATGGAAGCACTCCAAGAGCTGGAAGGAAAGGAAGAAGGCAGTGCCCATCCTACTGGGATTGTAAGCTGTACATAGAAATGTAAATGAATGCAGCTATTTCCCCCCAAAAATTAGATTCAAGTGAAGACAGCTCAGAAACAGCAGAGACCCTTGAGGTTAGTTCTGCAATCTGTATTTGCACTTCCTCTACTTTTTTTAATTTTTATTGTTATTTTTCATGATTCTTTGGATTTAATTAGCTGCAGTGCACCCTAGAAAGAGTCTCAGAAATTCCTGACATACTCTGGACTCTTTCCAGTGATTAGAGAGCCTGCCTTCATCTGCCTTCATTATGCATTGATCTGAGTATGGTTGTGAATGTAAACAGCACTGGAGCTGCACCCGAGCCTCCAGCTCGTCAGGAAGACAGAAGAAAATTCTCCCTTTCACAAAGTGCTCGTTTGTTCTGAAGAAACACGTGTATTCCTCCTGTTGAAGGTACTCTTAAATGCACATGGGTTTTTCCACAACTGTTAAGCACATATAAACGCTTGTATTGTTCTATTCTGTAACATATTACGTTTGGCCTTTTGCCCGTGGCAGAGCAGAACGGGCCATTTGTAATTAGAAAAGATATTCTCTGTTTGCCTGCATCTTATCTCTGCTCTGTCTCCTGTCTCCTGCTCGGAAAAACAGACAGCACAGCGGTTGGTCAAAGCAACGATTTTTCCACTGGAACTTGACCAAACCCATACTGAAATTGCAGCAGCCCATTACACGTCTCTGATTTACAGATTAATAAGGGAACCCTGTCTCCTGACTAGAGAGGGGCAGCAAAAACAAACATCAGAGGAGGAAAAATGTTTGCACAGAAAATGCATGGGGATTGTAAACAACCAAATGCTGGGAACCCACCATGGTTCTCTGATGCTCTTGACTAAACCCCACGACTGTGTTCCTCCCGCCAAGAAGCAACCTCTCAAAAGACCAAACAGCCTCTGCCTCTGCCCTCACACTCAATTCAACGTCAGCAGAAGCACTTCATAAACCAAGTTACAAAATCAGCAGAGAGCCCTTAACGGGCTCCTGGTGGAACTGTCTTCATTTGTATAATCCAATCTGACATGCACCATGATACCTCGAGGACGATAAAATTGATAAAATAGAATTTCTTCGGCTACACTGTGGCGTAAAAGCTTTAATGGGCTCCATGGAGAAGGGCCAACTGTGGAACCAGCCACGAAACTCCTGCGTGCCTGGCTAATACCTGACCTCTGTGCGAGTCCCGGGGGGAAACAGAGCCCCGCTGCCACTCCACTGCAGAAGACAAAGTGGAGCCAGAATAAAGGGATGGAGCGAGAGCTCAGGCTGGACTGGTCTCTTCCGATGAGAAGATGCATTTTGACACTGGCATTAGGATCCGTGGCAAAAAGCAACAGTGTACACAGGCTCCAGCAGGGGGAAAATCAGTGCCTATCCATCAGATGGAAGGCTCTTTATTTTTAAGCCCTGGGACAGCAGAGGTCTTCTCCAGGAGGACTTGCAGCACAGATTGCTCTCTCTCGGGAGATCTAGCAGAAGGCAAAGGCAGCAAATACAGTAAAAAGCCTTCCAGTTTTCTTTATTTCTGGCCTGATTTTCATTTCCATACCCAGCGACGGCAGTTCTATCACGCTGTCCATTGTGGCCAGGCAAGCGTAGGTAATTTATTGCTTGGTTTAACTTGGTAAATAAGTGCTGAGCCACCAGGACAAGAGGTGCTTAATAAATCCTCAGAAGAAATTAAAATAATTCATAATGAGGATGCTAAGGCAGCCAAAAAGAGTTACAGTGACTTATGTGAACACCACTGCTCCGCAGCACCGGTCTCGCCGGCATCGCACCACGCCAAGTGTTGCTCTTGCTGTCTCCCTGCCACCCTAACCTTGGCCCTGCCTTGCCTGCCCCTTCCTCTCACAGGGCAGATACAGCCTGGGGTTTCCAGCCCTATGCTGAGAGCAGCCCCCCCCTCACTGCTCTGCCTCAGGGCTGCCCCATTGCCACGATGACATTCCGGGTCAGAGAGGTCAGTTAAGCATCCGTGTCCCACAGAGAAGAGAAAAGCTCGCGGTACAAAAGCCTGGTGTCAGGGCTCTGCGTGGAGAGCCCCTTGCCAGGGGCTGGGGGCTGTCCCAGTACATCCCTGCAGGTTTGCCTGGGGATGGTCCCTGTGCCACCTCAGCACTCATTGTGCCCCACGGGGAAATGCCCATTTCCAGCTGGCAGCACCAGCGAGGCAACCGGCACGTGCCCGCAGGCACAGGCATCCTACCAGCAGCAAAAGGAACTGCGAGTTTCTGCAGGAGGAGGGTAGAAAGCTCTGCGTTGGGGAGGGGAGCAGAGCTCTTCCAGTGACTGAAGCTGGCATCCCTGGAGCCTGCGGCAGGTAGCAGGCACTCTGCTGCAGAGCAGCGATGCTGCTCCCCAGGAAGGCTGCTCCCCTGCCCCCGAAAACCCAGGCAGCTCCCTGACCCTCCCAGGGCCCCGCCAAGGGCAGCGGGGACCTGGATCCACCACGGGCAGCTAACAGAAAACACCAGTTAGCTGCCTGCAGCCCACAGAGGCACCGCTGGCATTCAGACCCCAGGCGTCCTCGGATTCAGGCAGCAGGGCTGTGCCTCTGGATGCGTTTTCTGCACAGGAGGCACAGCCCTGGTCTGGTCCCCGTGTAGAAAATCCCACCCACCGCCTGGACACCGGTGAAGCCTGGCCTGCTCCTGCAGCATCTGATGCAGACTGCACGGAAGCAAAGTGTCATCAGTTGTCAATGGTTTCTCACCGGACCTCTCCTCTCCCAAAAGAAAGGCCAAGCACAAAAAGCCATCACTGAACACAAGAGGAGGGCTGCATTTTGACATATTTGGCGACACACAGAAATTTAGATTAGTAAGCAAGCTGGATTGAAATAACGAGTTCCTTTAAACCTCAGGTTTAGATTCCTAGGAAAACCCGAGCGTATCACAGAGAACGAGCGTTTTTTGCTATTTGTAATTTCACAGCTAAGAGGAATGGATTTACATGGATGGATGGCTAGATGGATGGATGGGTGGATAAATAGATATAGACAGACATGTATTATTTATTATCTTATTATGTTATAATATATACAACTACTTTTTAGACATGACAGTCATTGTTACAACCAGGAGCTTGTTTAGAAGGCTTTTAACTATGAAAAAAGCCAGCTTTTTTTTTACCAAACACACCTCACGATTCACATCTGAACCAAAAGTGACATGGGAAAATGTCTTTTTGGGCAAACTTAGCTTTCTTTGAAGTGTCTGTAACTCTGAATCCAAGCCCCTAGTCTTAATTGGTTAGATGCCTGATTTTTTTTTCTTCTAAGGATTATTTAAACATTCAGTACAAAGACATCAGATTTGCAGTGCTGTCGTTATAAACTTAAGCTGGTGAGGCAACAGAACGAGAAAGTCATCTTGGGAGTTAACTTCAGCTGAATGCTTTGTATTTGCCATTTATTTCTGTGGTTCAAATGAATAAATGAGACAGCTCCAAGTGTCAAATGTCTGCAGAGTATCCTGCCGATAACTGCAACAGCCTTACTGTATTTTACTAAGCAAGCTGATTATAACATACAATTCCCAGAGCTGAAATTTTATGTGCGAGCTTTTCTTTTTCTTCTTCTGTACTGAAACTCATCTCTGTATAGAATTTCGCATGCCCACAGCTCAAAAGATGCATTATCTAAAAAACCCCAGCTGTTTATTAAAGATTTATCAATCTGTACTCTAGCTAAACATAAAGAAGTCCTTTCGAGCACTGTTAAATGGTAGGTTAGCGAGTGTCGAACCAGTAGCACATTTTCTGACCGTTTTCTCTCGGGTAGGTTTGCAAGTAAGAAAAGAAGTTTACTAACAGAGGTGAACTACGCACAGCTTTACAAACCAGGGAGCCTGATCTTGTAAATGCAGCTGATGCGAGCAGTCATGTTGATTTGAGTCAGAAGAATAAAATGGAAACAGATTATTCCCCTGTGCAAGGGCTGGAAAGAACAAGCCAAAGGGGAAGAAATGGGTCGCTCGAGTGCACAGCCAGGGAATGTCGTGGGGCAGACCCACTGCTGAGAGCCCTGTATGTTTTCCCTCCTCGGTGAGCACGGCTGACCGCACTCCCCCGCTCCTGGCCTGGGAAGGGAGTGGGATGAGCGGAGGAGCTCCCACGAGCAGGGCCAGGGGTTAAATTCTGCAAAGTTACACCAGCAGCAAACCACAGCCATGCAGAATGAGGTATTCTGCCTTTCTGCTGCTGTGCCAGTCGGGAGAGCCCAGCTCCTCACCCGCCCCACGGCTGGCACCCTGCACCACCACCGCCCACCCCGCGCTTCTCCACTGCTTGCAGGCAGGCATTCGGATGCTGCAGCAGATGACAGACATCTGGCTCTCCAGAAACACCTCCAAAGAGAAGGGGAATCTATTTTTCACTTTGCCTTTCGTTGTGCTCATGTAATTAACTGCTTCCAGATCTATGAGACATGGAGGAACCTTTGGGGGTTTGTATTATTGTAGAAAATTGACAGCTGACCAATAGCCAAAGCAGAGCGTGCCAAGGTACCCAGGAGGGCATCTGAGCACAAAGAGGGGAACAAGGTAC
>JANVCC010000059.1:2061272-2109869 GCA_025345505.1 Todiramphus chloris collaris
AGGCACAGGGGACAAAAGCACAAAGCACAGAGCAGCGTTCAGTGTGTCAGGAACTCTGGCACACAGGTTATTTCAAGTGGCACAGCAGAAGCCTGTAATTGGAGCAGCCTTCATGTTTACACTGCGTGTCCTCATTATGGGGTGATATTTTATCATTAAGGTCCCACTGATGTTAAGGGACCTCGAATGCTGTGGATAATAACAAGTTTATTATATTAGTGTCTGAAAGCACACTGCAAAGGAACTAATTCCCCCATTAGTGTCAGAAGTAACAACCTGACACTATAGGCACACTCACTTGAAGCAGTGAGTGGTTTTAGATATCTATCTATCTATCAGTGATTTTAGATATCTATCTATCTATCTATCTATCTATCTATCTACCTATTCATACACAGAAGTCCCCCTTAATTACTTTTGACCACTGGATTATATAAATGACACACAGACTACGTGGCTCTTATGCATTAATTCCATTAAAAGAACCCCAAAATGGGATATTGCTTCTAGCTCACCCATGAATTTAGGGTTATTCTGGTTTTTCTGTTACCCTATAAACCAAAAGCCTGTTTTCAAACGGGTTAAGGAAGAAACAAAGGGATCTCACTTGAGCTTATTAGCTATGAAGCCAACACTGTCAGTCGATGTTGCACATCATTCTGCAGCTATTTTCTAACTACAGAAAGTGTTTTGAAATAGTTTTCTAAGAAAGGTACTGTTTACCATAAAAGCCAAACTTTAAGACTGTGGCCACTAAGGATTCAGCAGTAGCTGAATGCTTCTGCATAGCAAGTGCTGCTGACGGTCTTTTTGATACAGAACGGGTCATCCACACGATCTGGAGCTAAAAATACTTTAAAATTTGGTTCCTAGATTCCTTGTAAGGTCTCCAGATCCTGCAGTTGTGTAGGCACTTACAGTTGCCTAAAGATGAGGTCATTTTTATTCTTTCTCCTGAGCTATCCAGAAGGCCAGATCTGTTGAGGTCTTGGACTGGCTGAATCTCCTACAGAATATATTGATAGGCTTTAGTGTCTCCCTAATTGTTCAGACTATTAAAATGTACACATAAATATACAGGACCTTCAAACATGCCTGCTGTAGACCGGCTCAAATCCAGAGAGACAGTGAAATGCAGAGTCAGTTCTGTTCTGAACACATCCTGCTAGGACAATGCATTGCAGTTCACAAGGTCTTCTCTCATGCAGAAATAGATCCACGAGTGGCCAACACACTTGGCAAGAGCCCCGTGAACTCAGAGCAGAATGAAGTTTTAAATCTATTTGCCTCGTTTTTTAGCTTTCAGTCAGACTGCAGCTTAATTTCAGAACGACCGGCAAAATCCTGCATACATCAGAAGAGCACTGCTTTGGGACCTTATCGTGCATATTTTTAGTGTGAAATATTATCAGAAGTTTTCCCTGCTTCGAACTGAAAGCTCAGCTGTACCTGTCTGAATGCAAACCTTCCACATTAATATAATGCGGATGAGAGATTTAGAGCGCTTTCCCAGTACAAGAGTTAATGGGTCCAGTCATAAATCTTGTCTCATGGATTAAACCCAGAGGATCAAATGCAGAGATTTATTACTTCATTTATTACTCCATCTGAGTTAATCACTTTGAGGAAATACTTGGTTCGGTGAAACTAGAATGTTTTTTTTATAATCAGGTCATGGCTTCCTTAGACACACTTGTTATTTTTTACGACTGTGGTTTATAACATTTACAGTGCCGAGTGGGTCGGCACGTACAGCAAACCTACCGATGCCCCATAAAGAACGTGCCTTGGGGTTTAGAGCCTACCCCTACTGCCATGAATTGCGAGGCTGCCTTCCTTCCTGCCTCCAAAACTTCCCTTGTCCCAGCTCCAGCAGTTTCCCTCGCCTCCTGCTCAACGCAGAGAGTTTCCTCCGTTCCCACCATCGTCAGCCGGTCCTGAAGGGCAGGCACTGGGGGGCCATGGTTTAGCAATCCCTGCAGGCCTGGGTAAGGCAGTCGTCAGACCAAGCAATACGATAAATCAGATCTGGAGCCCAAGGCCTTCCACGTTTTCAGCACGTTATAGAATAAAAGGATTCCGGACCTTTTGGCAAATATCTGCTGCTGCCTCTGTCCACGGGTCTAGATCCCAGAGACGTACGCTCACCAAACCCCCCCAAACCCCTACATTTCGTGGAGCCCCCAAACTCTCCGGGGAAAAACAAACCTGCCAAGGCATGCAGCTCTCAGAATCCGTTTATTTTGGAGCAGGTAGACTGGATAATAGGAAACCTTCCTCCATAGCAAAGGTGTAATTAGCTTTTCTGTCGCAGCTCATTTCTCAGCGGGGTTGAAGAAGGTGGATGTAATCACTGGAATGCTGCTTAGCCACACCAAGGCAGGAGCAACGATAAGATCTAACGCAGCGCCGTAGGATGCCGAAATGGAAACAAATTGCCCATCCAGAGGAACTCAGCTAAATTGTTTTCCAGGCTCAGAATAAATAAAAACAGAGTGGCATTTTCCTTATCGGGGACCAAAAATGTAACGCGATTAATTCTGCAATTTAGCTATAGTTTATTTGTGCGTTAGAGATAACAGCAGGGCTGTGGGTAAAAGCCAGCTTGCTCGTGCTCCTGGCTGTTAACAATGCGTGCAGCTCTTAGTCACTCAGTGAAACCAAACCAAACTGGAAAAAAAAAACCCCAAACCAACAAAACGATAAAGGAGCTCTGCTGCATGGAAAATGCACTTAATGCTTTTGACACCTTCTTCCCAGGGAACATCTCTTCAACATTTTTTTTTAGCACTGCAGGTAAATCTGATCTACCTTGCCAGTCAGTGCCACTTCCCTCCAGTTTTGGAAAATGATATTACCCAGGACACGCAAAGCAATGGCAGCGCAGCACAGAAAATATGAGAGTGCAACAGGCATAGCGAGCGCACACCACCTAGATAGATTTATACAGATTACACACAAAGAGTCCAGAGTGGGTTTTAATCTTTCCCACTGACAGTCTGTGTTACTCAGTGCCAGACAAGGCAGTGGGAATGCAGCTCCCCTCGTTCTGGGTGCTGCACGTCGAGGCAGCGCGCAGGAGCTGGCTAGCAAGAACAAAGTTGGCACACTTCATTACTTTCCCATCTCCTCGCCTAGGCATCTGCCTTTGCTCTCCTGGCTATCTAGGCAGGAAGGAGTACCTGCATCTCATGACTCTTACACCCTTCCTATGTGTCTCTACGGCCCCACACTGGTGCGTGTCGGGGCTTTCCATGGAGA
Source organism: Todiramphus chloris collaris (assembly GCA_025345505.1). Classification (NCBI taxonomy): domain Eukaryota; kingdom Metazoa; phylum Chordata; class Aves; order Coraciiformes; family Alcedinidae; genus Todiramphus; species Todiramphus chloris. Next base: position 2,064,534 of record JANVCC010000059.1, read on the forward strand.
TCTCGGGAGGATCAGATGCACATCACAGGCTTCCGCAGGACACCACTCTGAACCTAACCTTCATCACCCGACCCCTGCACGCAGCAGGTACCCAAAGGTCTCTTCTCTCTGCCACCTTCTGTGTGCTGCCAATCTCACCGGTCCTTGACTGGGAAGTCAAGACCGCAAGCTTTTACAGAACTGAGGTTCCTACTGATCCCTAACAAAATAAACTGGGGACGCAAACTAAGAATAAAGAGAGATGCATTTCAGAGCTTGAATACCTCCATTCTACATCCACACAGCAAAGCCCAGCTGGGTGCAGAAAAAATGCTCCTAAACTGCTGTCTCATCTCTGTCCCCCTAATCCCACCCTGGGGCATTCTTGGATGCTGGATTTCATCCTCCCTCTTTCTTTTACGCTGGCCCGTGGCCCATGTAGGGCTATGTAAGTACAGAGCTGTGTAGCACCCGACATCATGGAGCAGCTTCTCATCTCATACCTTCTGCTGCCTGCTGACCTTGGTAGGACTGGGATAGGTTCACACCTGCACAGCACAGACAAGTCTCTGGTGAGTCCCCAGCGTCCGCGTGTGCTGGGCAGAGGGTGCTTCCTGCCAGGCAGAGACCTCAGAGGCACATTCTGTTTGGTCCAACGCTAGAGCGTGAGGTGTTCTGCAAGCACAGTTCCCTGCCTGTGACCAGGGCAGCTCTGCTTCCACTTGCCCAGCACCACGGGCAAGGGCTTTCTGCCTGGTGATCTGCCACGTGCGCCAGAGAGAGATATTTATGAGCTGATATGTGGACTGAGAACCTCAGGAGTATTATGCCATCTCATACTTCTATCTGCTGCATGAGTTGTGTCCGAGGGTAAGAATAAATAGGACAACAATCAGCAGTGGAAAGAGGCCATCAGATTAGGCCTGAGAGAATGCCCAGGGAATTGGGCACACAGAGGGCAGAGCAGCACTGCCTCTCTTACCACCAAAAGTAGAGGATACAAATTAAGTGCTCTGCAGAAAATGTGCTCTTTAGGAAATACAAAAGCTTTGCTTTGTCTTGGCTCCAAGTGTGCTGCATCAAGCTTAACTAAGGCTCTCTCAAAGCCACATGGGGCCTTGGGGGACCCGAGGAGCTCCAAATGCAGCACGCCAAGAGCAAATCACACAGAAACTGGTAGCAGTACCAACCCCAAAACGCTGTCGGCGTTCAAGCACCCTGCCAGGCAAAGCGATGGGGCTGAGTCTGCTGCAGCTTCAGCCTTTATCTACTCGAGCAATACTGCTTTGGTTTGGTTCTCCTTTCCTTCCCCCCTCAAAATACCAAGGGCACCAGAGATGAAAAAAAAATGCCAATAATTTTCCATAGCAAAAATATGTACCGTAGGAAGTTATTTAACACCAAACAGAATCCATGAGAACAGGTCGAGAGTACCTGATGGAGAATCAACAGTGGTAGGTTTGCTGAAGTATTTTATACTTGGCCATCACCTAGAAAGCAACCTGGCTACTTAACAAGAATTAATCCATTTTTGAAGCAAACAAGCCCTTTATTAAAGGTCTCCAAAGTGGTAAAACTGTAAGGAACAGCAAAATACTGAGTTACTACATTATCCTCTGAAGAAAACACTCTAGAAAGTCAATGGGATCCTACTGTTCTGCTGCCTGGTTTTCATCACCCCATACTTTTACACTGATTTTCTATGTGCTCAGAGAAATTTGATACTGTGGAACAAAAAAAAACAGCAAGAGGGAAGGGAATGGTAAACTCGGGATACTTGCTGGCTTACTTCATCTTTCACAGCACTTTTTAAAGGCAAAAAACCCCCAGTTCTGTTGTATTTCACAGCTCTACGGAAAACCCACAGCTTTCTGGAACCCAGCACTCGACAGTTAAGAAACCTCCTGATTATCCCAGCAAATTAAACATTCTTGTACCCCCATGTGTCATGGAATCTTCCAGCCTTGCCTGCTCTAGCTCAGGAGAGGTTTCTGAGTCCCTCTGACTGCTGTTGTCCCCATCAATGCCCATCAGGGATGAAGTCAAGGTACAGGAGCAAAGCCATCAGGGTGGGAAGGTTCATGCAGCTCAAGTTCTCTGCTTACTTTAAAAAACCCAACTTCCAGGAAAATTTGGACCGGGAAAACTTGAAAGAAAGAAAAGCGGGGCAAGAGCAGGAGGGATTAACTCCTCTTCCAGGTCTTTCTGTATATGGATGTGTCAGAAGCAGATGGGCACATCTGACAGGGTTGCTCCCTCACAGGAGCCTCCAGGATTTGAAAGCAGTTTGCAGAGGGAAGATGACAGTTCAGAAAGTGAAGCACTAAGGATGTCAGTCATGGAAGACAAAGAGAAAAAAACAAAACAAAACAAGACAAAGCTGCTGCCACGTTCCCAGTTTGCTGTGTTTTTCATTGTGGTTTGACAGAGAAAAGAGCCCAAATAGAACAAAACAGAACATTGCAGTGAAATTTCTAGAAGTCTTTTGTCCTTCTGCTGCTTCTTTCTCCTTTGCACTCTGAAAGGCACTTGAGGAGAAAACTACTTACTACATTAATTGTGCAGGATTTCTATTTATCTTTTCAGTATTGGTTATTTTTCATTTCTTTCTTAATTTTTTCCTTGATCAAAATAAACCCATCAGCAACCAGATCTGAGGAGCGGATCCTCTTCAGTCCTAATCACAGCAGCCACTATTCGTGCTAAATACCTCTACGGAATGGCTCAGGTCACCTATTAAGTTAACTTACACGGACACTCCTTAATAAGGCACACTCTTCATTACAGCCCTTGATCATCCCTAGAGATGCACAATGCCCAGCAAAGCCCCGTGACATCCGATGCTGTGGAGCACGACCTCTTTTGCAGCAGGGCTGCAACTGCCCAAAGCCAACAGCAAATCAACAGAGCTGACTAACGAAGGGTCCCTTTGCTCGTGTAGCCAGACTCTGAGGCAGCGGAGTGCCTCGTGCACCCACCGCTCGGGGACCCGGTCTAAAGCTGGGTGAAGATGCTGATGGGACACAAACCAGAGGAAGCCTCCACCCAAACCAACAGTGGCCAGGGAGTTTCCCACTGACCAGGTATCTGGTCTCCAGAGCCCCAGCCCCGCACAGCCTGCGCAGGAACGGAGGGATGCAGAGGTGTCGCGGTTCAGGCAAGGGTTTGACCCCTGGCACGAGCACGGCTGAGATTCTGCATTTCCAAAGCAAAGCAAACCAAAAATTAACTACCAACCCAACGCAGGGATTGGAAATGGTTTACTAACAGCAGCACTCTGGGTTAAATCTCAAAGTCCCCGAGTTTCTTAGCAATTTGGAAGGATTAATTTTGCCTAGTACATATTCTGCACTGTCCTAAGAGCTGCCGTTAGCAAGTGTTTTTGGTTAATCTTTTGATTAATCTCTCTTCAACAAGGGGAATTGTTTTTGCCACTCAATTACTATACAGCAGGCTAAATTCCGTTCTCATCATTTGACTTATAAATCTCCCTGTTATTCATTTTATTTTTTTCTCCTTGCTTTTCTAAAAAAACATGCTGTCAATAAATAATAGGGAAGGAAACTAATTCAAACTCAGATTCTTACTATAAAAAGCCGTGCAGATGACAGCATATAGGTCACCAGCTGTAGCTCAGCACAATACAGAATTTGCAGGAAATCTGTTAGCAAGACGATTTCAGCAGTGAGAAACACATGATGGCATAAACAGTTTCACACAATGATCACAAAATGAACCTGCCCTTCCATTGCCCTCCTATTCTCCTACTGTTGTTTCAGATTTGCCTCTTTATTACAAGAAAATATACCTCTCAGTTTCATGAGGACGTGTCTGAGGGAACGCTCTGTGTGATAGACACAGAACAAAGCAGGACATAAGCGTGACTCGAGGCACATAACAAGCCTGATCTTGTAAAACCCTGTGCAACTGCCACTGAGGATGCAACACTCCTGCCTTACTCACCCAGTAAGTCTGATTTTTTTCCCCTTTGAACAGTTACCTGTTGTACCCAGAAGCTTTCCATCCAAATTCAGATGTAATTCTCAGGGTTTTCAGTTAAACACTCAAAGCACAAAAGAGAAGCGAGAACAATACATCATCCGTTCAAGAAACGTTGCATGGCAGTAAGGACATCAGGGAAATTCTGTGTAATGACACCAGGACAGATGTCTGTGTGGCACCAGGGTCCTCTTAAAGAATGACACGTAGCTGACCAAACTTCCATTTTTAAGGTCAGGTCTGAAGAACGTACCCTGTGAGCAGCATGAAACCCTCTGCCCCAGTATCAGTGGTGTTACGTGGGGATAAAACCTCCTGCAACCAAGCAGAGAGTCAGACCAAATTATCTATCTTGAAAATAAAGGTATAAACAAAGCTTGCCTAAATTCGAGCTGATGGCCCCAGGGAAAGCAGATATTTCAAACCAGATGCTTAGACCATTAGACCATCTGCTCTAGAAGTGTCTGAAAAGCCAACTGCTACAATGGAATTCTTCTCCCTCCCTCTTTTTCTCCTTAAATCAATAGGTCTCTTTACACAAAGTATTTATAGGGAGTATTTTATTTTTCCAACTCCTCCTTTACTTGGAAATCCTTAGGATATCTTCCCCCAGCGAGCTGCGAGGAGAAAAGGAGTATCAGTCAATTCCCACCAGGCAATGGTATCTTGTCCTTCAAATTATAAAAGCATGCTAATCAGTACTATGGAGTATCCACTTAAAAATATACGGCTAATTTGTGCAAAAACATGTCAAAATATGATAAAAATCATTTGGTATGGAAATGGACTTCATACGTAACTCTGCTTGCTTCCCTTCTTCAAATGAAAACAGTCTGTATCACGATCTTGAATCTGGGGGTGTATGTTACTTAAAAGTTGCTCTTAAAGCAACTGGAAAAATAAAAGGGGAAAAATACCCACCAGATAGCAAAGCATGAATAGCTTTATTTAGACCTGATGTGAGTGCTAAGTGCGTGGAATTGAAGTAAGATGTCTCAGCAGTGCTGTGGTCGGTGAGAGGAGGGCAGAGAGGTATCATGCCAGCAATCTGGAGCTTATTTCCTCCCACTCTGGCATCCCCCCCATCATTAAACTGTCTGCCACTGTTCTCCTTGCCTTGGCCACCACATCTGGGTAACAAGGAAGGCCACAGCACGGGGAGATGCTCCTAAGCTGTGTCAAGGAAGTGTCAAGAACAACATCATCAGCCAGCAGAAAGCCTTGAAATAAAGAGACCTCATGCTGACTCATTTCCACGTTTCTGAAGCTAGAGAGACACAGCCCCATCGTGAAGAGCCCACCAGTACAGCACTGGGCAACACCTTCCAGCCAGTGCCAGTATTCCGTGGGATGCCGGAGGGGTGTGCGTCTTTACACCAAGTTCCTCACGTAGGAGCAACCTCGCAGCATTCGGCACTTTAAAACCCTGTTTTCAGCAGGACTTACTACAAATCCAAACCCCACGTGCAAATAACTTGAAGTCGGAGCTTCATTTTAATGCTGTGGTTCTTTATTTGCTCTTTACCTTAACCGTCCCTCATATGGAGAAAATTCTTCTCCAGGTTTTAATTCCTCCCCTTGTCAGCACTTTCCAATACCCTCAGAAAGGATTTAAGACTCCAGCTGCCCCGTTTGACTCCCAACCCATTCTTCACTGCTCACCTTGCTCAGGCTACTGGAGCATCTTCTTTCCTTTTTTAATGACTGCCTATAATGTTCTCCAAATACACAGCTCCTTCCGACCATCTGCACTAGGGCTTTCCATTACAAAAACTCATTGCCTACTTGCAGTTAGCTTGGCATGGAACACAGAAATTGGGAACAAACACGGTGATTAAATAACAAAATCTGAATATGGGTAATTTTTTTTCTATTTCAGACAAAATGTTGCTGGGATTACAGGAAACATTTGCTCCTCATTCTTAGCTAGCAGTTTGTGTGTGTGTGTTAAGTGAATTAAATCATAGTAGGGTGATTCCCTGGCTCTTTATTTGAAGCAGAACAAACAAAAATAGAATACAAATAGCGTGGAAGAGTTGGGGTTTATATTTCATTCGCACCCATATGGCAGGCAGCATTACTCATTTCAACAATAATGATTTTTAATTTAAAGAAACCCCACCTCCAGAGCGTTCCCAACAGTTGAGCAGGAACTGCTCGAAGTAGAGATGTTTATTATCCTGGCAATTTTCCCCTCTCCTCAAACCACCACGTCTATCTCTTGCACCCCAGCTACAGCTAGCGGTGTTCCCGGCATCCCAGCGCGCCTCCGCGGGGAAGAGGAGTGGGAACAGCACGGGGGTGGGTGGCACTTTTCCATTCTGCAACATTAGCTCAGCACGGAATAAAACCACGTTTCGCTACGATGCCTCAGCCTCGTTTACGCGGGAATTCTTCCAGGGCTTTACCTCACCAGTTGGTAAAGCGCTGAGTAATACCGAGTTTCCCTAAGCATTCCCAGTGTCCTAACGGCTGAACCACCTCCAAATCAGTAAGTTAGGTCACAACAACTCTGCTGAGAAAGGGTGTTTACTTCTCGGTAAAAGAATGAAGAACAGAGTCATGGAGAAATCACACACCGGGACTGATGGCCGAAGCCTCTGCAGATCCGTGGCCAGCACCCAGGCTCCCTCCAGCCGAGTCTGATTGATCACCGACACAACTCGCAGCCCATTACCGCCGTGACAACTACAAAATGGTGGTTGGCATTAATATTTCAGCGTTTCTGGTTGTGGGTAGGCCAGCAGAAACAATGCAGAGCACAGAGCAAGGCAGCCCAGGACCCGAGGCTGAACGCCGCTCTGTTTAAGGTCTGGTAGAAAGCAGCTCAGCTGGAGGCTGTAAACAGCACGTGGCCCAGGAGCCTGCAAGGGGAGCGATGCGGGACGTATGAAGATTCTGCTGAATATCTCACTCAAAGGAAAGCCAAAATCCCTGCTGTATGGAAACACCCTTCAGCAGAGTGCTCTCACTCCCAGTCTTAGCAGGCTAAGCAGAAGGGAAGGGGTTCTCCAAAGCACTCAAGGAATCTCTGGGTCAATGGGAATCATGACAGCACCCAGCCCTAAGTGTTTTAACTGATGTAAGAACATGAGAAATTAATAAAGCCAAGCTGCGAGAACCAATTCCATCTAATATTGCTCGCCATCACTGCCACGAAGACGCAGAAAGTCTGCAGACAGAGCTTGGTGGAAGGCCAGCAAGCTAATTTCCATTTGCATAAGTCATTTAGAAGAAGAAACTATTTAAAATTATGTATCCATGACACATCGCACAGGAACAGATGAAGAGTAATCTTGAATAATAGTTCGGTGTGCATGTGCGGAGGAGGGGGAAGGGAGCTGCCTTGATAAAAGAGTGTAATTTGCAAGCATTTCAGAGCGGAGGGATGAAACCACCCAGGTTACGGACCACAAGACGTGAAGGAAAGCAATCTGAAGATGCTGCTTCAGGGAGGACATTTTGTTTTGTCCCTAACTGGAAGGGAGAAAGGAAGGTGTAGCCTTACACGTACGTCCTCCGAAGCTGCACTGCAGCAGCGATCCTGAGGGCACCGTGCTACGATCCAGGGTAACTCATCCTTCTTCACACTATTTCATGCCATTGTCTCTCCCAACATCTCTGCCGAAGCACAGCGTTTCCATCACACGTAGGTGTAAAAAGAGAGCTGTTTTGTCCAATGGATGAATTTGATGGGAGGGGGAGGGGGGGGGAAGAGACACACACACTTCATTTTCCCTGAAGAGCAGTGTGAGATTTCCAATCCTCAGCTTTAACACATAAAATATTAAGAGCCAATTTTCAGCTGCACCTCTGTCACTTCCATTATCATTCTACACGTCCAGAGGTGATAATGGACTCAGTAAATTGCAGCCTCTTTCCATCCCAGACCACGGGGGCTTTCACCTGGGGACAACCCTGCGCAAGGGGCAGCCCAGATATATGCTAATGGCATCCACCAGCAAGGCACTAGGGAAGGGTGTGCTCAAAAACCCAAGGTGCTGCCTAACAAAGGCAGGAAAACGCCCAGCAACAAAGCAAAATCAAAAAGGAGGGAGCTTGCTCCCCAAAGTTATGGCTGCATTGCAATCCTTACAGACTTTGGCTGGAAATATGGTCAGTCCAACTTTTTTTCATTCCAACACACCCTATCTGAGCTCTTTACTGCTTCAGTTCGGCCACGGTGCTAAATACTGAGAGCAATGGGTTTTAATTACGCTGTGACAGCAAAGTGTATCACAGCGAGGGTGGCGATGCAGCTGGCACTGGTTATTCAGCATGCCCACTGAGCTCGCAGGCAGGTTTCAGAGCTGGCCAAGCAGCAGCTTCTCCCAGCGACAGAGCAGTGCTGCTGGCTGCTGCCAGCTCTGCGATCCCAGCTCCGCTTGCGAGCACAGGACATCCCACTTGTAGTGACAGGCACTGAAGGGATCTGGTGACTGTGAAACGGTGGCAGTGTACAACAGCCTCTGTGGATCCTAAGTGTAAAAGGTATCTCTCTCTTTTCCCTCGGACACAACCAATCTGAACCTCAAATCCAGCCAGGAGATGGAAAGTCTCCAACTGGTGTTAATGAAGTGGAGATCACGTCCGATACACCGCAGTATGAACAAACAGCCTTCAAGAAGGAACGGCAAAAACTGAGAGCCAGATGTTGGTGAGTACTGGGAAACCTGAAGCAGTTACCTCCATCAGGGCTGAACGGGTCATGGGAGCAGCATCCCTCCTGCTCAGGCCCTGTGAGCATCATGTTTTATTTCCCTGAACTGGGGACTGAACAAGTGACATCAGTTAAAGCCTCCGTCCTGCTACGATGCTGAAGAAAGGCAAGTGCACTTTGCTACTACATGTTGTACTTCAGTGGTTACTATTGAATTATGGTTCTCCCCAGCAAAACATTCCTCACTTAAAACACAAAAGCAAGACAATAGTGAACGTAGCACCCAAATATGCTTTTTTTTCTCTCCCCAAAAGCACAGGCAAGCCGTACAGCTCACATGAGCAACGTGAGGCAAAAAACAACGGGGCAGACAAGTTCTGAGAGTTCAAGTCACATCTGACATGGACTTGAACTTCATGTCACCACAGCTTTCAGTACGTCCAGGGGGCCTCTAAGAAAGATGGGGACAGCCCTTTTAGGAAGGTCTCTTGCAACAGGACAAGGGGTAATGGTTTTAAACTAAAAGAGGGGAGATTTAAAGTAGATACAAGAAGACATTTTTTACAGTGAGGATGATGGAACAGATTGCCCAGAGAGGTGGCAGAAGACCCATGCCTGGAACCATTCAAGGCCAGGTTGGCCGAGGCTCTGAGCACCCTGAAGATGTCCCTGCTTCCCGCAGGGGGGTCGGACCAGATGACCTTGAAAGGTCCTTCCCGACCCAAACCATCCTGTGATTGACTCCATGATGCTCAGCATCCCGGAGGGGACCTGCAGCCCATCAGCAGCAGCAGCACAGCAAGATCATCTGCTTCCTTCCCAAGTACCACGCTCAGGCTGCATCCCCTTACAGCACCTACCGTTGTACCAGCACTTCACAATCCTCTAACATTTTTTATCTCTGTGAAGCTACACATCAATTCTACCCGCACCTCCTGCATGTGCTCAGAGGTATATCATGCATAGGATGATATTATTTTAGGAAGTCAAGCAGCAACACTTGATCCAAGTTGTAAGGTGGCCGCAATTAGCTCTCATAAGAATTACAATTTTGAAAGTTCAGGAGGTTGGATTACCCCAGCTGCATTTCAACAAGTACTAATTTTGCATGTGCCAGTCTCCTCAACAAAAAAAAATTCATTTCTATGAATTTTTAATGATGCAAAGTAATTTTTTCAAGGTCATTGAGAGACCGAGCAGTTATTCAGACATTAAATTTGCTCGCAGTTTCTTGGCAGCTTTGCAAGAAAGAGAGCAAGGATGGTGTGTGGTGGCAGTTGGGGGGAAGGATGATGGGGTAAAAGAGCAGAAAGAAAGTTAAAGAAAAATCAGGGAAGAAAATATTGACGGAGAACTAACTTTGAAAAGAAACTTGTGGGGTTTTATTCATGTCCTAAAAGGAGAAAGGACTAAAACTCATGCCCTGGGCACATAGGTAATAATTTAAATCTCCTTATCATTTTCTTTTGTTTGAATAAAGGGTAGGGGGGAATAGTTAAACACAGGATGTTAGGGGTTGGAAGGGACCTCCGAAGATCAAGTCCAAGATACTTCATTTTATTTTGTCTTTTTTTAAGTCCATTTATGTCAGGGCAGATTTTCCAGTAACCTAAACGTGGCACTATCGGAATGACTGCTTTACCTCATTAACCAGCTCTGTGAAAAAGCTGGCATGACATTGATGGAAATTAACAATTCAGATGGTTCTGGCAGCCGTGAGAGCGCCCGCTTCCAAATATTCCACCTCCCAACGCCACCCGAATCTTGCCGCTACGGGAGCTTAGTGCCCGACAGCCGCGTGGCACCCCCACCCTCTCCGCCACTGGCACCACCACACATGTACGAAAGAAACGTAGGAAGATGGTGGGAGAAGCCTGGTACCCGGGAGGGAACGCGGCCCAGCCAGAGGTCCTGATCCACCTCAGCCAAGCCACCCGTGCCCCCGAGGCTCTGCGGCCGTGGGGCCGGCAGCGGCGGGTGGCATCCAGCGCTGCGCCAGCACGCGCGGCTTTTCCCTTCGCTGCCCTTGCTGCCCTGGCTTCGCGGCGCCCGCACGACCCGCGCTGCCCGTGAAAGCTTCTCAGCCAGCCAGCTCCAGCTGGCAAAGAAAGGCTGCTGCCAGAACCCGGCCTCATCGGCCCCGTCACTCTTCGTTGGGGCGAGCAGGGCAGAGTCCCCGCCGGCGGCACGGCGAGCGGGCGAGCTTGGAGGAAAGCGCCTGGAGGAATCTTTGGCCTGCGCACACGTTTCCGATTCACCTGCGTTTAATGCCGTTAATATTTCAGCAGCTGCAATGCCAGGGTCAAACTGAAATTCTGCACTCTCTGTTTCACTCGGAAATGTCAGTCTCAGACCTTCTGCTGGATTTATTTTTTTTTTTATATACCAACACTGGCGAATGAAGAATAAAATGAAAAGAGCGAGTAGCCAAAAGTTTACAGAAAGGTCAGAATACTCATTTCCATGGCCTGTAATTTAAATATTGCTTTGTGCAGGACCTGACCCTGCCATCTGTCTAAGACGGGCAGTATTGCCACGCAACGCGAAGGAGCTGCGTGCTCGTGGTCACTGCTGGCTCCTCTCTGCTGCCAAATCCACGACAGCGGGGTGGGTGGGTGGGTGGCAGAAGCTGCCCCGTACCCAGTGTGTTAACCCCCCTCCTGAGAGGAGCCTCCCCATGCTCTGCGTGCTTGCTGAACGCCCGAGACCAGCAGCGCTGCGTCTCCAGAGGGGTGCCCACCCTGAGAAAGCAGCTAGAGGGGGGAGCTCCCCGCCGTCGCCCGAGGCACAGAGGCAGTGCAATCCTGGGGGCACAGGAAGGGCAGCAGATGGGACACCTCACCTCTACCTGCGTGACCCTGAGCACTGGCACAGCAGCATCCACAGACCATCTACGAGATCATTTCAAAGCATGGAAACACCCTGTTAGGAACAGCCTGATCCTGCAACCTAAACCAAGGCGGGCATCCCTACAGGGCACCATCCAAGCTGACCCTGCTCGGTGCGGGACCAGCGCCCTTATTCCTGCAAGAAACCCAAAGGTGAAGACACAATTCGGTGTGTGTTTGCTGTTCAGCTTTGCTTCCTTTCGGCTGACACCCTGAAGGAAGTAGCCAACGAATGCGTGCGTCGCATCCACACGTGTCCGTTCACACAACTGGAACTCGTGCCCTTCAGTACACGGAAAGCGATCCGCACATACACTTGTAGCCTTGCTTCCCATTTCTTTTAGCGAGGTGAGTTTAAAGCCCTCAGATTTCCCTAGAGATTTCTCAAATAGAAGCCATTCACTTGTGAGACCTGACCCTTCTCGGTCACGTTTCGGGGTTATTTTTCTAGGGGGCAAAATAAACAAAACCCACCACCTTATTTTTTTCTTAAGAACTAGAATTTAAGCAGAAAAAAAAAAAAAAATCCAGAAAGGAGCCTCTCAAGTTCCTGCCACCTTTGACACATTTTGAAGGCATAATTAACAGAGAAAACCAACCCCAGCAGCAGGATTTTCACAGACGTGCCCAAGTAAAGATGAAGTAGCCGTAGAGCTTCTCCCATCGGCTGTGCACATTGCGGCCCCTCCTTGCCTCAAGCCGGGGAGGAAAACCCAGCAGAGGGATGCCGTGCTACCTGCAGAGATTAGGTGTGGGACCTGTGGCTTCAAAGGGACTCACAGCTGGAAAGCTCAGCTCCAAAGGCCTTTTGAAGGCTTCCAAGGGCATGTTCTGAGCACCCGTCCTTGAAGCGGGGCCACTGTGAGCTGCCTTAGGCCACTGGGACTGCAGGAGGACCGAGGCCATGGCTGGGTTTGGTCTGTGCTTCCTTAATCCTGATGGCACAGCCTCCTCTGAGCATTAGGGACTCTAAGGGACTTCTGGGGGTGTCAGCAAGTCAGGAGAAAGCTTAGCAAAATAAGATAATTCAGCTCAGATAACAAAGAGCTTAAGGACCTCGAATAAATATAAAGAAACATAAATATTCAGTTTTATCTCTTTTTTCTTTTCATCCATGCATCACTCTTTCTCCGGTCACCTCCCAGCAGTCCAACAGACTTGGCTGGACTATATTCCTTTCTTTCCCTCTATATGGGATCAAATTTACCACTGCCTGGCCAGCACTTATAACTGATCATTTAATTTATGGTCTGTAGATAGTTACTGACACAGTAAGTGTTGGAACATCTCCTCTCTCCCTCCTGCAGATGCAAAACCCTAGACAAAGGAGTATCAAAATGGACCTCTAATTTCTCTGAAGACTAATGATTCACACTGGATAGGTCAGCTATAAATTTAACAGGATTCCCAGGAGCATCCTTATTTTCCCTCTAGGACCAGGTACACCAGGAGCAGTATTAAAAATTAAAACGTTAGCTGTTAGTTCTAGTGAAAGAAAATTAAATGAACAAATATTAATAATTATATTCCCAAAACACTCCTGTGAGCTAAAGAATTAAAATGTAAGCGTTTTATGCAAAGAATAAACAGTGTAAAATTCTGGTTCATGGGGAGAGGTTCGTTTCTTTCGGCAAACCATGAGTGAGAGGGAACTAAAGGGATGTGTCTCTCCATACAGCAGCTGAGCACTCTAGTAGACACTCCAGACTCATTTTCCCACATGGAAGGGTGGAAAATTTTAGAGTTCACAGAAAGTGTCTGAAGATTACCAACATCAGAAAGATTTTCTGACCACCTAGCTTGTTTTTCAAGGCTTAAAACGTTTTGGGGTTTTTTTTTTTCCCCTTGTTGATGAAGACAGGATAGCCAGCTTCACACTTGTCTGCGGTCATTTCCTACTCCATTTGACTTCCATAGCATCCTGTCTGAATTTCAGATGCTTGAGCAGAGTTCCAATAATCAGCAGTGATAATGAATGACAGGTCTAACGCGAGCAGATAGGTTAGATTAAATTCACATCCGCTAAAAGTTAATTTCCCTGTAACAAAGGAACTGCAATCAGTTTGTGTCTTCATGGGGCTGCTTAGCTCGGCAGCAGTGATAACCTGTCTGTAGCAAAAAAACCCCACCAACTTTCCAAATCCTAACTTTCTGTAAGACAAGTGATGCTCTACCTTGTTTCCTCGCCTTAATACACCAGTCCTAATCCTGCAAGCTGATGCAAGGAGATGCCCTGTCCTGCTTTTGCAGATCTCTTCAGAGCTCTAGCGAGGGCAGGGCTTTGTCAGCCTGCAGACATCCATTTGCAAGATCTAGCACTTAGGAAATAACACTTTTTCCCTTCCTCATTTGCATAACGATTTACCACATTTTATTCTGACTCACAGCCCACAATTAGAAAGCAAAGGGAGACACGGCTCTGTTTAGGACAGAATTGATGTCGGTGCCATTCCATTGACATCTTTAGCTTCCCGTTGCACTGAGGGCAGGCAGAGCAGCTGCAGAGATGAAGGCTGGATCAGCCCCCGTGCTTGCGAGCGCGGTTTGTCGTAACCAGCCGGCAGGTAGTGCCTGCCCGAGGAGACCGCTCCAGCTGCGGTGTGAAAAATGAGCAAATCACAAAGAGCTCAAAATACAGTTGCGCTGGGACTATAGGTGGCTGCCATCTGCATCCAGCGCACTCGAGTACAGAAGAAATGTTTCTCCATTGCACAGAAGAGGCCAAAAGATAGAAGGGAAACAGGTGTAGGGTTGGCCTTTTGCTCAAGCATTCCTGCCCGTGTCTGGTTTTGAGATAGTCGCTCAGCTCCATTCAAAAAGATCTAAGCCTTTCTCTTTCAGGAGTAGCCCTTGTGCCTGAGCAGAGCCTCCATAACAAAGTCCCCCTGGACAACCTTGCCTGGGGGACCCTAAGGATGGCTTCTGCCAAACCAGCTGCCCCTGCCCTGCAGACCTGCAGGCAGCTGCAGGCGAGCACGTGCCACCACGAGAACCCTGCCTGCTCGGTGCCCGGCTCTTCCTGCTGTTATTATTCTCTTGCCTGATGCTTTCCTGACCTGCAGCTTCAAGTTTGAAATAAAACGTTAATGAATTCAGTTATTTCTCGTAACTTCTACTTCCTGAGATAAAATATTCTCGTTTCTCACACATCCGAGAAGAAAATCCGAGTTCTGCCCCTCTTCGGTTGTTCCAAAGGCTGAGGCACAGCAGAAACATTAATTTTAACTCGTCATGTTTTGGGCGTTTTAAAAATTAAAAGTCATTTCCTAAAGGATCACATTTGCAAGGAGGCATTGAGCAGTGAATACCAGCAGCAACCAGTGTGGTAATGAGCCTGTTTTGCTAGCACTCTTCACGTTCTAGCAGACATATTTTACTCAGACGTTGCTACAAGGTCTGCTTGAAGAAACCAGTACCATGTACTGGCAAGGGCTGCAAGTGACTGGACTAAATACCTCTTTGTGCAGGCAGCACAGGACTCTAAAGACAAGACAGAATGAGACATTGGGAGTGAAGCCTTGGCCGTGTCAAGGCTAAAGGAAGCTTTGCCTTTAGAGGACTGTGCCCACACCCAGAAACACGCCAAGGAACGTCTGGGGTGCTGACAGCCAACGCTTCAGGATCTGACTGACTGACTTTTTTTAGAGAAAAAGGTGGCTCAGTTAATGCCAAGTCCTGCAGCGGTAAGCGAATGCCCCGTACACACCAGCCAGGCACACAGACGCCTCCAGGGTTTTGGCTTCTCGGTGATTTTTGGCATCGCAGGGGTTAATAATTGCCCTCGAACCCCTGGGAAGTGGACTTGAAAAGTTCTAGAGTTCAAGCGCAATGCCAGGAGCAAGCTGCTAAATAATACAAGAGCAGCCTCGCAGGAGGCTGGGCGGCAGGGGCTGAGCCTGCCAGAGCCCCACCCGGGCCGCGGGGCCCGACCGCCACGCCAGCAGCATCACTTCCACGGGGTGTCAGAAAATGCATCCCTACTAATGGCATCGTCTGCCTCAAATCCGTATGGGTCAGCTGCAGGTTAAGCTAACAAAACAATAAAAAATTTAAACTCCAACCATCGCAGAGCCCCTCGCGCGCTCGAGGAGGAGCACGGGGTTGGTTTCTCGTGTGGACAAAGGAAGGAGTCCCCACCTCGTTTCCATTTTTCCAAGCGCTAGTGAGAGGTTCGCCCCGAGCGGGTTTCTCCGGCTTTAGCGCCTTGAAGAGTGGCTCACGATCCTCCCTTTTGTCAGTGAGCCGGATCTCGGCTGATAGTGTTTGAAAACACAGCTTACACAGAGAGCTCACTGTGAACCTAACATCATCTAGGGGTGGTGAGAAACCAGTGGAAGGCTCTCACTTTCTCTGTACCATTGTATATAGAAAGCCCGTGGAGGATTGGACTGTTAGGGGTTGGAAGGGACCTCAAAAGACCATCAAGTCCAACCCCCCTGCCAAAGCAGGGTCACCTAGAGCAGGTCCAGAGCAGGAACAGATCCAGGTGGGTTCTGAATGTCTCCAGAGAAAGAGACTCCAAGACCTCCCTGGGCAGCCTGGGCCAGGCTCTGTCACCCTCACCATAAAAAAGTTTCTCCTTATGTTTCCATGGAAGCTCCCGTGTCCCAGCTTGCACCCATTGCCCCTTGTTCTATCATTGGATGTCAATGAGCAGAGCCTGGCTCCATCCTCCCGACACTCACCTTTTACAGAGTCCAACCCCAAATCTGGGGTGATGGAGGAGCAAACAGTACAAACTGGTTCTTATTCTGGACGAACGACCTCACTGCTCCTGAAGACCCTTCCGAAGCAATACTTCTACTCTCACGTGAACAAGGTCATTCTGTTTTCTGCATTAATCACAGACTGAAATGACTGTGAGGCTGAGGGACATGCTGGTTTCAAGTTCAGTCTCTTCCAGATCAGGAGATAAAACGCCACTATAAAATATATTTCACCTGGCAGCAAGTTTCAAAGTATTCCTGTACAATCCCAAAGTGTGTTTTGTCTGACGTGTATGTATATCACAGAGAACAGGCTCGTCAGCAATACATTTTGGTTGTGTTTTGACTTTGAACATTGTGCATTCCCTCTTAAAGCCCAAAGGAATGTTTTCTGTATACGTCCTGCTAATGGACTTTACAAATAATCGTATTGCTTTTAAGACTTCTGTATGTTGGGTCTTTTAACGTTTATATTTGTAAAGAACAAGTATTCTGAGTCAAAGGCACATTATTAAACTAAACCTAGAGAGGCATTTTCCAGTGAAAAGGCTTCAACCATTTCTTAAAAATATGTATTTACTTAAATGAAGTTAAAACGGGAATAAACTGTTTCATGAGCTCTCTCCTTAACATCAAGAGCTACTCACATTTTTTTTTTTATAATTAAATTGGAAAGATGGTTTTATTTAAAAGCCAAATGAAATGAAAGAAACATCAGAACAGAGGAATGGAAATCCAAGCAGCAGAGTGCTGCGCCGGTCCACAACAATGTTTGTTTAGTGAATGCACTCCGGGAAGGGAAACAGAAGAGGCTTGCATCTGCTCAGATGGATACTGGTATTAGTTATTAAAGTGGAAATAGGAGAAGGTCACTCGCTGCCTTACCCCTGTTCAAGTAAAATGCAGAAAACCAAACGTCTTTCTTGTTGTTTGTAGCTTCTTTCCAAATTGGGTAATATTGAAAATAATAAAGAAATACCCCTGAAATAGGTCTTTAAAAAAAAAACCCAAAGCACTGCCTTCTCTTTCCATATACTATTACCAGGCATATTTTCTTCATCAACGTAACAATTCAGCCAACAGACCACACCACCACTCCAGCCTCTCCTTAACAATTTCTTAAACTTCCCAGTTATTTTTCCTTTATTATCCTGTGCTGCCTGTCCTGCTTTCATTGGGTGACATGACGAGACTTGCTTGTTGGCGAGTGGAATTACACAATGTCCAGTGCTTTTCAGTTAACAAAAACACATCTGCAAACACACACACACACACACACAAAATATCTCTGTCATAAAATGTTCTTCCAGGGCTGACAGCAAGTAGTAATTTTGGTTTTATCTACATGGGCAAACTCCAAATTTTGTAATCCCCCGTACACATGGATTGTTTTGAAACTTAAAATCATCCCAGCACCTATCTATCCGCCCATCCATCCATCTGTCCATCCATCCCTATAAACCCCCCTCCTCTTTTCATAAACAGCTCTGCTAATTAACTCCCACATTGCAGCAATCTTTCCATTACAGAAAAAGGAGAGAGAGATTGAATTTATCTATACGTGATGAACAAATGCCCTGGAGAAGCTCTTGTAATCTATCATGTCAATGTAGATGAACTCCTCGGGATTTCTCTTCTTTGTTTTACCATCCAATAACAGTAAAAATAACACACAGAAGAATCCCAGTACTTAGGCTACACAGCTAATCAACGTCTGGAAAGACATTCAAGGTTGCTCTGCATTTATCCTTTTTGGAACAATAAAATTTAGGGGTGACTGCTCCTGGGTTTGCAGCCTAATTACTATAACAATTAGGCTCATCAGTGTATTTATTATTATTAAGGAACGGCAACAGAAAACGTGTCTCTACCTGATGAGACAAAAGAAGCGCTAATTGAGAAGAACAGCGAGTCCGTTATTATTCGAGTCCCTGAAAAATGGGCTAAACTTCATCAGCAGAGACAGCTCGAAGCCTCACGGCAAGGGAAAAGGGCGAGACACCTCTCAGTTAAGACCAGCTTCTCGCTGGCTTTTTTGCAATGATTTGCTAACGTCCCAGTCTTCATTCGTGCTTTTCTATTTGCTATTTTCTATTTTTTTTTCTCAGTTGTGTCTGGGCAGAGGCTCTGCCTGCGTGGGTAAAACTCCTGCTGGAACAGCGAGCAGTTTGGGCTGCAGAGCTGCTAATGTAGGAAATAAAATCCCCCATTCACTGGAATTTTCAAAACATTTCCAGCTCTGGCGTACATCAAAGGGAGATTATCACGCTATGTCACACTCCTCTGTCTTTTGTAAAGCACGCTGCAAAAGAGCCAAGGGGTTTGGGGTTTTTTTGCCTTTTTGCTTAGACAAATATACCAACATTTCAAAACTGCTGAAAAATCATCAAAAAAACACAGAAGACTAATTACTTCAGGCCCCAAACTTTGATATAAAATCAAACAAAACGAAGTCAAGTAAGGAGAGATGCAGTAGAACCCCAGCCTCCTTCTCTCCCCCAGTACTTCCACCTTTTCGGTAAACAAGAAACTGTTTTGGCTTGTGGGGTTTCATCTCCTCACACGCCTGGACAGGTCACAGCAAACCCCATTTCAGCTCCAAAATAAAGCTAGTTGAAAAGACTGTGGCTTTTACTTGGTAAACCTCCTTAAAAACTGTTGGCAAAGAATATCGTTTATAAAAATATCATGAGATGCAAAGCATTAAGCAAGCTCCAACCAGTCATTTAACCCAAAATAAACTAACAACGGTGGTTCCGCTTCTGGGAAGAAAATAAGGCTTCACTTTCAATGGAGAAGGAATTATGTTGTAGGATGAAAGTAATCTACTCGCATGCAAACAGATACACTTTTTGATCAATAAGGAAAATAAAAATCAGCTCTGCATTTTGCGGACCAAACTCCCTTGTTATTTAATGCAGTATTTCAAAGCTATGTGTACATAATGCAGCTGCCAAAATATTTGATGTGGTTTTAAAGCTTATGAGTAAAGCAATCAGAAGCTTTTCACAGGAATTATAAAAACTTTGGATTTCTAATGATGTTGAGTAGGCAGCTAACAAACAAACATTTGCACACGCGACTTCGTGACTGCCTTTTACCATAATCACAACGGGACGCTCCTCTTAACGACAAAAAAAAGCTCCCAGGAGTTCGGGATAGGCGCTTTCCGAGCCGCACGGTTCATTTTCCCCCATGCAACAGCACTTCACAGGGCACCAGATGAACCCGGAGCGCCCGCCTGTTCTGAGCAGCACGATGCAAATATAAATTCACCTTTCAATCACTTCTGCGGGTTAATGACACTGAGTAATAGCACATTAGCAAAGTGCCACTCCAGACACCAGCCAGGCATGCCAAACGGATCATCTGACAAACGTTTCAGATTCATTTGCCACGAACAGAAACACCGTTCGGGCTTATTAACTATCAAATCTGCATAGAGTGCAGTACAGAGCACAGAGGCACCATTAAAAGCAGCAATCTATCTCATTAAGGTAATATCTACAGATATTTGGCCTCTTCTATTGTTGCAAAATTAAAAACAAAGAAGATATGCTCGCACTCTGTATGGCTGTAGTATATCTGCACTAACTGCTTCGCACAGTCCGGGCAAGTTTTTGTTGTAGAGGAATTCCCCCACTGGTTTAGAGAGAAATTATATTTTCGGTCCCTATTGCTTTCAAGACTGCAAGTAATTCAGGTAGCCTTCCCAAACTATTTGCTGTACTTGCTTCTTTTTTCCTGTTTCTCTTAAACGCTTCCCTTGCAAAAGCAGTTCTCTGTGCCTGGCCCTCACCTCTGTTACTCCACCTCTGCTTTTACAGAGGTTATCTGAGCATGCAGAGGAGTAGAGTTACAGGGGCTGATTGCTCACTTAGTCCAAAATCAATAGGAGATGAACGGGATTTGTCTTCTTATCTCCAGTGTATTGATAACCAAATGGGTAAAATGGCAACTAAAGAGGAGAAACGGTTCCCCAAAATGTTCATTCAAAATTGTAAATAAAATTACTCCAGTGCTTCCACAGCCTTTAAATATGCATCTTACCAGAATGCTAGAAAACGAGAGCGTTACTAAAACAATAGGTTAAAAGCAAACCTCCCAGCAGGTTTACCCAAAGCCAATTCTAACAGCAAGCACACGGACTGAAAACAACCCAATTAAAAGCACCGTTCCATCCGGAAAGCAGAAACAATGCTGCATTATCCGTATGTCAGCTCAATTCCTAATTTTTTCCTAACAGCTGGGATTCAGAAAACTATCCGCTGATTATTTCCTTTGTTGGATCAGTCTTAAGCATCCTCCTTTGCCCCTAGCTTGTCTGCAGCTCCTTGGATCTTGAGACAGTGGCAGTGTTTGTATCTTATTTTTCCCATGTAAAGATGGAAGGGAGGGTAGGGGTGAGGTGGGGAGGAGGGTGGCAACTTCTCTGATTTTGCCCAAAGTGTCTGGACACATCATTTCCAGACACAGAATGACTCCTTTGCAGTGTTCTCCTTTGCAGGACCAAGAGCCACAGTCTCAGCAGCGTTTGTAACAGAAGGGAGGTGGGAAATGAGCTCTCTGCCCCTTTGCTGGTCACCCCGTGGCTTTCTGCAGTGCTTTCTGCTGGTGATCACTCCAGGGGACCACCATCCTGCTCGGCCACCTTCCTGCTTTCTTCAACTCTGAGTTCAGACTGTCAGAGCTGCAGTTTGGGTTTCCCTTTCCGTGCCACGCTTCTCCAGACGACAGGGACATGTTCTTGCCCTCGGCCTCAGGTCAAGGTGGCCCAAGACTATTTTTTCCTTTTTAACCTTGTGCCTCTTTTCCAGTGCTATGGAGGGCAGCAGAGAGGATGTGCCAGGGTGGTATGACACTGCCAGGCTTCCCCCAGATCCCTTCAGGAAGGATTTAAGGTTTGCATCGCCGGGTAATCAAGTGATTTTGTTTTATTGTTAGTTCTATTGAACGACTCGCTCGTTCCTTTAGAAATGCCTCATAGTGCCTGCCGTGGGGCACAGCTCTCGAATAACCTAGCTTTTAATGATACTGTGGGGTCTTTAACAACAAAATACTGCTGCAGTTATGGGATGGCAAATAAAAGTGTTATTGATTAGTTCAGAATCCGTGATGAAGATTATGTACTAGGACCCAGAAGGTTCAATTTCTATCACAGACCCTAGAAGATTACAGACAAATCTGTTAATTTTTCAGTCCGCCTCTTCTGCAGAATGAGGATGAAAATACTCCCTTCTCTCCAGACTTTTTGCCTGCTCGGACAAAGCAAGCTCCTTTCTGTGGGAACAGCCATGGTCCAGCCAAGTAAGCCCCAGATCCTGTGCAATGCCTCAGGGACCTCACTGCAGTGCAGCAAATCTGCTGCTGGGAAATACTCAAGCATAGTGAGCACAAAGGACTTAAGCCACAACTGGTTTAAGGTTTAGTTCAACGGGACGGCAGGTTCCTTAAATTCATAGCTCCCAGTATGCCACGTAGCAAAATGGCCAAAGCCTTGCTTTGCCTTCAGTCATACACATTGTTTTACATACATTACAGCCCACAGAGACCCAGCAACAGAGAGCAATTAAGGAAACAAACAAACAAACTGTAGTAATGAACCATATGAGGAAGCAAAGCAGAAATGCCACCACCAGCCTGCAATCATCTGGCTCTCCGAGGCCCTCCTTGAGCCACGCAACTTCCATTACTCTACCGGGCCCAGATGCCTGCTTATTTTGGAGGAGAATTTGCTTAGAAAATGTCTCGTGGCCAACATGATTTCATAGCTCATTAGCGTTGTCCTGATGCAAGTAATGGAAATAAAAGTCCTGGAAACCAGCAGTTCTGTACACGTGCGGAAGCTGCTTGCCTGCTTATCAGACACTTAAGGAAGGTGATGGAAACTGAAAAGAGAATAATGCTGCAAGTGGCAGGATAAAGGCAACTACCAAAAGGAGGGGGATTCCAGTAGGCACCAGTGGCATTTGCATCTTCAGAGACGCTGGGGATGGGGAAAACAGCTCATTGTTTGCCCTGCCCGCTGATAATGTTTGAGGTTTTATTACAAACAGCACTGGAGAAATGATATAGGTAAAAAACCCAAACCCAAAACAAACCCTCATTCTCTTCCAAGGCTTTGTTTCTCAACTCGGCCCATGGCAGTAAGGTTACAGCACTGCCCAACAACCACTAGTGTGGGCATGGGCAAGGGGGCAGAACAGCTCCAAAGGGTAAGAGTGAGCAAAGGCAGGATGGGAAGCACAAAGAAACCCTGAAAGTCAACTCTGCTGCCAAGGAAAGGCACATTAGTTAGGCACAAGCCATTAGTTAGGTTATTTGGTAGCATATCTAGGAAAACACTCAGCAGTCTCATTTAATTTGCCTCTATTAATAATTTGCAGGCTTCTATATGAGACATCTGCAGTCAAGGAAAACTTGAATAGGTTATTCTTTTTCACATGAAATGGAAAAAGACGGGGTGGGGGCTGGATTTTAAAATCAGAACAGAATTTTAGTGACAAAGTTTCCATTAGGGCCTCTGGATCTTTGGCCCACTGGCCACCACTTGAGTGAACAAGCCAACTCTGACTCACTGTCAAAATCCATAGTATCTGAAGATACCTGTCACTCACACAGAACAGATTGACAACAATGTCCATGGTGCATGATGTGCAAACACCCAGCGGAAGAACGTGACGTTGAAAGGAACAGGGAAACCATTCTTCCAGGCTTCCTTTAACCCATCAGCTGACCACTGCTTGAACACCAGCTAAGTTATCTTATTCCACTGCCATTAAACCTCACGTCCGCCGATTACTGCAGCATTTAGTTGTGCTTTTCAAGTTGCCAGACACATATTAAAACAGAAGAAAGAACCAGAGGTGTAGCCAGCAGCCTGTTTTAGCCACCTTGGTTGGCCGTTATCAGTTATAAAATGTTCAATTTGCAGCTGCTCTTTCTTTCTCTGTCACTGAAACAACTTCAGTTTGTGCAGAATGGCCCCATGATTTCGAAGCGGTCTCTTACTGCTTTGGCAAATTTTTTTACAGATTAGCAGTGACACAAATGCTGTCTCTACTCATGGCCAACATGGAGGGTATTTTGAGAAAGAATGAGCTCAGACACAGTCTTAAAGCAAGTTTGTAAATGCACGCAGACACGAAGAGGAATATTTTGATCCTGGGGAAGGAGTGGGGAGGAGTGGAGGAAAACCCATCCTGCCCCACCACCACATCCTGCTCCCTTGCTTCCCACAACCCCACACTTCTCAGAGCTCTTTAACACAAGCGGCAGTACCGTGATTATCTCTGACTTTCACTGTTGCTGATCATGCAACAAAACCATAAACACTAAGCATCACCATAAAAAAATCCAGCCAAGGTTTTGCTACACTAAGGACCTGTGCCAAAACTACCTTCAGCACACCCTGGGGCACATCGGGGCTGGCAGCGCAGAGCAGGACATGTTGAGGTGATCCCAGCAAGCTTCCCAGGGCGACTTCCCACAGCCAACTGTTGCCAGCCCACTGCAAGCAACCCTCTTTCACTGCCTCTCCTCCAGGGTGCCCGTCAGTAAGGAAGTGCCCGGGCCTCTCTCTGATGTGCCAGGACATCCATGAGGAAGCAACTCTGGCTCTGTCAAGCAGAAGAAGCCATGGGTCGTAGCGCTGGCCCCTAACTCACCCCCACCCCTTGCTCTCCTGTTTGGCAGCTGACCTCCTGTGGAGGCGGCTGAAAGGGGCATTAATGGCTTTTGTCAGCCCACTTTGTTTAGCAGCTATCAAAATCAAATCAATGCCTCTCCCATTGTCTTCGCTTTCTCTGTTGCATGTTTTTTTTCCTGTGCTTCACCTCATCATTGCTGTGGGCTTTACTGTGATTTATTGCCAGGTTCACAAGGCTGCTGCTTCATGGGAGCAATAAGCAAAAGTGTAATTCCAGCAAGTTTGCTTTTCAGCGTGTTCTTGCTGAAGGCAACAGCTATATCCATGCTACCCTTAAACATAACTCATGCCCCAGTGTTTCCAGAAGGAACACACAGAAAAAAGGACTTTGGAAAAAATGTTCTGCCCTTCTCTAACTGCTCCTTCCTTTTCTGTCCCCTATCTCCTGGCTCCTGCAGAGCCAAGGCAGGCTGCTGCCACCCTGCCAGCCGCAGAAGAAGGATGGTCTCCCAGCTGTGGGTCCTCAGGACAGGGTGGCAAGAGCATTGGAGAGGATTGATCCCTCTCAGGATCTGCCTCAGGCTGAGCCTGCTCCCACATCCCAGCTGCAGCGCTTCTAGTTTGGCATCTGGCTCACTGCTTAGTGACACGGGAAATACTAAGAGTAAGTCTGGCAGGAGCAGACTGGCAGAAAAAAATAAATAAATTGTATAATAAATTGATTTAAGAAAATCATATTTTATGCCCACCAAAGACAAAGCTTATGGAATAACCAATATTGAATTTCTCACTGAGCTCTGAGTATTACAGTCCTAACACAAGGTCTGTCCCGCAGTAGAGTACAGAACGTGGTCCATCATTGTCAGAGGCACTAAAACCCCTTCCTTTCATATAGGTGGTTAGAGATCTTGTTTGTACATAACATGTCATGCTTTTATATAAGTCAATTCCAAAGCAAATGTAACTTTTCAGAGCCATCATTACCAAGGGTTTTATTGCCAGGCTTGCTAAATCTCCTGCTACGCAACAGGTCCAGCCACTCTGCTCAGTCCTGACTCTTCTTCAGAGGCTGCTAGGATTTATTTCAGTGCCTGACACCAAGTAAAGTACACTTTCCTTTAGTTTCTGCATACATTTGCTGTACAGCAAACTGGCTCCTCTGCTTTACCTTGTACCTTCTCTGCCCTGTACCCACCGCACACACCCGTCTGACTTGCCGTCACGGAGAGGGTTTTATTAACGAGCGTTTTCAGGATGCTGCTTTGCTTTTTTCCTACCACATTTGCAACGCTCCTAGTGCAATTAAGTCCCAGTCTTTACAGGTGGCCTCTAAGGACCGCAGTAATAGAAATAATAAATCATTATAAACAATGCTGTCACGGGGAAACTTGCGTTCTCTTCGCCTTCATCCCAAGGTCCCCGGCAGGATGCGTGGGTGAGGGTGGGGGGTCGGAGAGAGGGGAGTGCTCTTTGATTTAGCAGCTTGGGTCGCAGCACCAGTTTGACACAGTTGCAACAGAATGTGGGAAATAACCAAGCCAACAGAGGGGCAGCACCACGGCGTGCCAGTACCGGTGTTACCTCGTGCCCTGGGTCCCTTGGTTAACTCTACAAGAGCGGAATGAAAAATAGCAAGCATTTCTTCTGGGTGATGTAACACTGCAGTGGGGCAAGGCTTAAATGAATCCTCAACTTCTTTTTTTAAAGCTTAAGGAACAAGTGCAACACTTTTTTTTAGTTTTTTCTTTCTTTTTTTTGACAAACCAGATACTCTAAAGAAAAATCAGTCAAGAGGTCTAAAATGAACCTGCCTCCCCAAAGCATAGAGTTCTGCATGGGCAAATTTCTGCACAAACAACTATGAAAGGAACGTGTCAGCGAGTAAACAAGATCAATCCACCCCCAGGCTGTTTCTCTGCACCGAAGCTGTATTTCAAATGAATCCAGTCATCTCAAACCAGTTCGGAATACCTGACATTCGTAATTCTGCCTCCTTCCATCAAAGCAGGCATTTCAACTGTATAAAATTTATATTCCACTTACATTCAATGCTATTCTATTACTGAAGTGACTCTGGTGAAAGTTCTTAGGGAAAGAAACAAAAATTCATTAACTCATTGCCACTAGCCCACATTAGAGAAAACCAGGCATCTTCAGGGGAAAGAACATTCCCGAGAGAGATGGAATACAAAATTCTCTTTCCAAATGTATATACATTATGTACATATACACATACATAGGAAGAAGAGAGAGGCGGGAGAAATATAAATCAGAAAACATTAATTTCAGAGAATGCAGCAACAATAACATGAAGACTTTTATCCTAAAGCACTTCATTGTGTAGTACACAGTATTCATCTCTTAGAGAGGTTCAGGAGGGCTAAAGCAGAGCAGGCAGCCTCCAACATGAGTATTAGTGCATTTCTTAACCTCATCTGTCGCTTAATGTTGCGTCGCCAGCACCACGCTTGTTTTGCATACGATAGCTCTTCTGGAGAGCGCAGCATTGCAGCAGGTTCCTGAGAGCACAGGAGGGCAGGCGAGCAAATGAGGCAGACAGACAGCCCTATGATGTCTCCTGCATCTCTTGATCTTGCACGCTGATGCCATCCTCCGCTTCCTACTCGCCGTTTGAAGAACAGCACAACGCTTATTAATGAGCAGTAATTAGTACGGAGTTATCAAAGAACTCAAAATGGAAAGCTGTACCTTCTGGGTAATGCAATCTATCGAGTGAGGGAAGCCAAATCTCGCTTTGTTGGGTACCAGTGAGTGTTCCCCCATCGCCTCCTCGTGGGAACAGATTTGGTTCTCTGAGGATTTCCTGTTCGCTCTGCGCTTGCACCACATGGGAGGGAAGAGAAAGGATGATTGGGAGCAAGTTACTCAGGTTGAGGAGCGTAAGACGTGGAAAGGGCTATTACCAAGAGAAACACCGCAGACCAAACCCTGCCCAGAGCCCTGCTGCAAGGAGGCAGGCAGAGGCCAGCTGAGCCCTCTCACCTCTTCACATCATCCTACCCCTCCTACCTGCTTTTGTTTTCACTGCTCTAAGATCACTGTGGCTAGAAGAAATGGCAAAGCAACGCAGGTTACACTGCATAAGATATGCTGTTAATTCAAAATTCCTTCCGGCACGTCTTCAGTATCAATATCCCTCTCAAAGTTATGAGCAGTGCACGTGTCTGAGTTGGGGAACACATCAGACTGGTCGTTATTTCTGCAGCTCTGCCTCTCTGAGCTACTCGCTTTCCCACTTCCACCCCCAATATCCTATTCAGGCTTCTTCCCCTCCTGCCCGAGCTTTGAGCACCGACAGAGGGGCCAAGCTCTGTACAGTCTGCAGGACATGGCAAAGAGATGATGGTCTGCAGTGAGCCCAGACTAGTCAGGAACACATCTTTATTTGTACATCAGTCAATCCTTTACATGAATGTAGACTTCGTGTACTGTTGGGAACTGAAGTTTTAATTGTGTTGAAAAGTCCAACTCTTACAAATGTAGTGTTGTGTTGAACAGAGCGTGACTTGACTGGAGACTTAAATCACATGGAGGCTTAGAGGACGTATTGAAATGTATTCCCTGTGCATTTTTCTCAGCTTGGATAATGAAACTAAGCTGTTTAGCTTCATTATCCATGAAATATCCTTAAGAAACAATTGTGCCATATTACGGAGAGCGGAGTTGACTACCATTTTAACACTATCTGCTCTGGCCCATGTTGTCTTCTCTGTGCCTATTTTTATTTGGGGAGCTCTGCGGTGAAGGAATCATTCCCTCCTGGCATCCCCGGGTAGATCCTAGAGCATGCTGGGTGCGTATAAACAGCAAATAATAG
This sequence comes from Todiramphus chloris collaris, assembly GCA_025345505.1. NCBI lineage: Eukaryota > Metazoa > Chordata > Aves > Coraciiformes > Alcedinidae > Todiramphus > Todiramphus chloris. The sequence continues at coordinate 2,092,252 of JANVCC010000059.1, forward strand.
AAATTCACCAGTACCAAGTCTTGCATTTCTAATTTCCCACGCTGCAGCACATGGAAACGCTTCTACTCTGACACTTTCTTAAAAAAGGATATTAAAAAAATTTGGAAAATAAAGGCAAACAAAACCCCAAGCATATTTATCTCTCTTACAACCAAAATGCATGGGAGTACATCTTTAGCTTACATCAAGTGCCGCTTATTTCAGAAGCAACCTGTGACCACCAGCGAGGTGACAGCAGTTACAATAGGATAGAGCTGAGTCCACAGGAGGAAAAACCTCACTTTCTTTCACTGCTGGTTTCATGGTTTTTATTTTGCTGTTCTCTTATGATCAGCCCAAGCAAACAACTCTCAACGCTGGCAAAAGGAGCATTAAACTCTCCACAAGAGATCTTACAATGGCCAAGGGTACTGTCAGCTTCCTTTCCTTTCTTCTTAGCTCAGCACACAACATCAGTCATATGAAAGTAATTTAAAACAGATAAACTCCCACAGGAATCGACTTATATTTTCTTTGTCTGATTTATGTAACAAGTTTTACTTTTTACTGATACAGGGCACCAGCCGTGCGGCTGCCACAGAGCACCCAAACAAAAAACTAAGGGGCAATTACTGGACAGAAACAAGCAGAACAGAAATTAGCACTTGAAATTCCCCATGCCTAATGCAGAATGGACAAACCCCTTATCGCTGCTTTTAAGCCACGTAGAATAGGTTACTTTTGTTTAGGGAAGGCAAAGTGTGATGGCCAGCGTTTAAAATACAGTAAAAGCCAACATGCAAGAGGTAATTTTAACCATTCAACAGTTACGTGAGCTTGTAGGAGAGAGCTCTTTCTTTACATCTACTGGTCAAATGACTTGGGGAAAAATTATTTACGGGGTAGGGATAGTTAAAGCACAAGGGCTTTCTGTTGGCCTGCAATCAAAACCTAATAGCTAATCCTTTTACGATAAATCACCAACGAGCTGGACTTGATTTGTCTCCTTGTCCATAGATCGTATTGAAGATATAAGTACTTATTGATGTTATGTAGTAAGTACAAAGCTGGACAAAGAAAGCTCCAGAGTTTTATATGCTGTCAAGTGATGGATGACTGACAAGAAGGAAAACTTGTAGGGGGGGAGGAATTTTGGTAATTTTATACTTTCAGTTCATTTCTGTCACCTCTAAGTTACAAGATTCTCAAAAATCTTCTATACATATATATGGAATCTAACTCAAAAGCGTGTCTCTTTAAGGAAGAACGCAGTATTCTTCACCCTCCAGCCTGCGGAAAAGAATCCGATGACTGCTGATACAAACCAACACACAGAAATACACAATTCAACTGTTTCCTTCTCTAGATACAACAAATACAACAATTATCTGATATGTGGTCTAATTTAGCTTGGAATTTATAGATGAGTGAATGATAATAAAAAATCTACAGTAATTGAGTAATAAGATATGCAGCTACCTCAACAAATGAATCAAGTCAGTAGGTGATGGCATTAACATAAGGTGGGCGAGTTTGGTGCCCCCTGAGATGCAGACTTAGCTCTCAAGCCTGGTGCTAAGTAACTGGGCTTCTCAGGGCACGTGAAACACATTTGATCCTTTCATGCAGACATCTTCCCATAATTGTACACGGTTCACATACAGCTTCAGAGATGGTGGCACATTTTATTGAGGCCATGCCAATTGCTGGTTATTTACTATAAAGCAGGCATAGCTCTGTTTTTCCTGCCAGGTAACGTTCCCTGTTCATCCCCTAAGCGCTATACTTTATGCAGCAGGTTGCTACAAATAAATGTACTGATTTATGATCCACGGAGAGGTGGGGCAGTGGATGCTGTCCTTCTTTCAAACATCCATACATTTGCTACAGTGCATCATACTGCTACATATGGGGACATCTGGGGACCGCTTTCATTCAAGGCAACTGGAAATTGGCAGGTCAAATATATGCAGATTTTGTCTTTGGAGGAATGGATGCCTAGGACACGTGCATTTCATTGCCTGTGCTTGCTCCCCAATCCAGGAACACTTTTAATAACAGCCTTAGGCTGGGATATGATGCAAAGCTTGTCTACAGAGCTTCAGGGGAGAATCCTGGTTTTCGGGGGAGTATCTCACACCCCACAAGCTTAGCCTAAAGCTTTGCTGTTGTTCTGAATTAGTCTGGGGCTCTGGGAGCCCTGAAACTTTGCAGCGGAATAACTTGACCCAATGCTGCCACTTCATCAAATGGTGTTAATTTATGAGGAAGGCGTCTTGTCATAGAATGGCATAAAATCACGACAGGACATGCCTCCATCACACGTCAACACAAGCTGACACGAAAGTACAAACAGCGAGATGAAGTTACTCTGCGCAGAACAACAAATATGACTATCTCCAGCGAAAAACCAAAGAGAAAAACCGCAAGCTATGTCAACTGCAGTGACAAAACAGCCTGTAGTACGAATCTCTTGGAGTCTGGCCAAAACAAACAACCAACAGAGACAAGAGCACACACTCGGAGATGGAAGAGTGGCGAGCGGGTACTGCTCGGAGCGCTTCTCGGAAGGAGACGTTCTTTGCACGCATTTTTTTGGTGTTAATTTTTTTTTGCCACTGATCTAGTGCTGAGGCCAAGTGAAGTAACTCTGAATATTACACACCGAACTACTGATGGCCCTGCTTTACTACTTTTTTTTTTTTTCTTTTTATAAACAACACCAATGCGTCTTTACCACGAACGGCCAACTTTTGCAAACAAGAGCGAAAGCCCTCTGAAAACGTGGCCAAGCCTGGAACAAAAGTAGCTATTTAAACAGTGAACATTGAAAAGTCTGTTAAATCATCTGATTTGTGTAACCCGAGCCACACCATGTGAGGTGTTTCCTCTCCACTGGCCAACTCTGACCGCCTCAAGGGTGAAGAGAACAGGGTTCCTTAGAAATGTCAACCTCTGTTTATCAAAGGGCTTCGTAAAATTACTAAAATAACATTTCAGCTACAGTGGCCACCCTTAGAAACCTGCCAAATGGTTCTGATAACTGAATAGGTACCTCAGTAGCCCCAGTATTCCAGGAATTTCCTGGAAGTAAAGTAAGTAGCAGGAAACACCAGTCAATGCTCGGGCACCGCAGCATCGAATGCCACGCTGGCGATCCGACGCGGAGCACAAGCTGCAGTGCCTTGCACCGGCACAGGCAGCCCTCGGAAAGCACCAGGCCTTTATCAGTTGGGATGGAAAAGCAAACGATACTCCCTCAGCAGCAGAATTGCTGAAGACTGGTTTCCTTTCAATTCCTGCCCTGCATCCCCCCTAGACCGTCTTCTCTGGATGCAATGGGCTCTCAACACCGGCTCTTCCCACTGCACCCTTCCCTCAACACACGCATCCTGCCCTTCCCCTCCCAGAACACCACTTAGGTCCTCTCATAGCCTGCTACGGGTTTGCACAGAGCTTGGAGAAGTTTCTCGTGGGGTGTCTTACCACCTTCTGTTGAAATGGGCTATTGAAGTAAAAAAAATACAAACTTTTTGGAGGGGCAACCTGCTTGACGAAAGCATTGTCAACCTGCCTGACAAAACCCTACATCTCACATCTCTAGGAATCCAAAATGTTTTCAGAGGAGGAAATTGCAATGATGGACCGGTCATTAGAACATTTTGGTAACGGGTAACCTCCAGTTCCAGTAGAGATTATGACAATTCTGCCATCAGTGCTATTAAGGTCAGGGCTTCCCACTGACTTTCCATGACTAATGTCTTTGGGATGACAAACATCTGCTTTGTATCTCTTTGCCTTTTCACCACTTTGCTTACTTGTTCTCCAGTAATGCACCACTATGGTAAAGCAAACAGCTCGAGGAAGCAGCCACGCTGATGAGCTTTAAACTGACTTTTATATGTGCTCCCCAAATTCTCCTTCCGAGCTGTTAACATTTCCTGGAGCTGACCTGCTCTGTGCCAGCCGTATAGCTCCGAGAGCTTCTCATTGATAATTAAAAGTGACAGTGCTCCTTTTGGTTAAAATTAACAGAGGTGAAACTTAACAGAAACTGCCTGCTCAAGAAGTCACACCACTCTCCATTATCAGACTCTAAATTATTAACTCGCCTTAGTTTTATCATGATTAATTATTAAAATTCAGCTGCTTGTCAACATATTCATCACAGAACCGACAGATTAGCAGTGTCTCGTGCTATATTGGCTGTGCTCTAAGTAGTGACCTTTCAGCAGTATTTCATGTCTCAAAAGGATTCGTGTAGTGGCACGTTTTAGTCGGGATAATAAAAGGAGAAGAAGAAACAGTCCCCACTACACTGGAAATTTAACGCAAATCCTACCTCCCTTTTATCCCAAACATCCAACTGAGTTAAGGGGGAAAACAAGAATCAAAGGTAGTTGGTATGTGCTCTGCAGCAGGAGGAGGAAGGGGGTTTTCTCATAGGTTTTTAGCTGTATTCCCTCAGTACCCTTTCCTTTAGACTGGAGATTTAGAAGGACTGTTCAGACACTGCAAGCTGCTTAATTGCAGCAAGGTTTGCCTCAGGTGTCAAGAGGCTACACTTGAAAGTATTCATTTCAACATGTTGTATTCCTGGCGCTAAAGACAAAAGACTCTTATTTGTAGAATGATTGGTTTGGGTTCTTTTTTTTTTATAGCAACAATTACAATTCTATGCAGTGTCCTGCATATTTAACACTTACTGGAAAAGTCAGCTGAATATCACAGATTGCAATCAACATCTTTCACAGATGCCAGTCTTGTCTTTTTTTTTTTTTTTTTTTCCTTTGAACGTTCAGAGCTTTGCAAGTCATTAGTCCATTAGCACAAAGTTAAAGTACGCCAATCAATGTCATTTAAAGCTGTAGGTCATCTCGGGTTTTCATAAACAATCTTAAGGCTAATGACAGCTATGTACCCTTCTGCTCTCATTTTCATTTCATCTTGAGCTTTATTGGAAACATTAGACTTGGCATTTGCAAAGAAATAAACTCACTGCAGGTGCTACTTTTCACCATGATAAAAAAGAAATTATGTTCTCAAAATTCTCTAGGAGACTTCAGGAAAATGCAGGATATTGTGACCTGGGTTTATTCTTATACTTTCTAATATCCTTGGATTTACTAGGATGATGTGAAAGAAGCCATGCCAGAAACAACTGTAACTGTTTGGCTTTAAACACGTTTTATTCAGAGGTTAGAAAAAGTCTTGAGCTTGATTTACACAATCAGGCAACAGTAAATTCAGGTCTGAGCTCTGGCAGACCCCCTGCCCAGCCTTAGGCATTATCACTTAATCTCTCAAAATGTCTCGATTTCTCCCTGTAAATGAAACCAAACCAGATTGCCTGATATTCTCCCCCTTTTTTTTTCCAAGGCAGCACACTGGTGCACACCATTATACTGAGTTGGCAGGGAGTCAGACGGCTCTTGTGTGTCTTCCATCAACCTACTGCTTTCTGCCTACCTATGGGGAAAGGCCCCTTTGGAAAATAAAACTGCTGAAATCTGAAGACCAAACCCAGAGTTCTCCATGATGAAAGGGCTGGTTGCAAAATCTGGTGTCACCCTTGCACCAGCAGTGTATGGAAAAGCATATTCACTCCCCAGGCCCTCAGAAGCCAGGCAGCTGTTGGGGGATGCTGTGGAAAGGCTGGCTGGAGTCCCCGTGGAGACAGGGGCGAGGAGAACTGCAACACCGGGAACAGGCAGGCACCCAGGGCTGGGTGGGAAGGAGAGCTGGAGACAGCTGCACTAAGTGGGAAGAAGGAAGGAAGAGGGAAAGCTCTGCATCCTCTTCATTTCTGTTCAGCTATCAAAACAGTGCATCAGCCCTCATTTGCTTCAATGGCAAGGTGCTGGTATCTCGGGCACACGGCACGACTCTTGTGTAGGAATCACGTATTCTGCTCAGGAATAAGTCCCCACCAGCAAAGCCCTGCAGTGACCCCAGGTAACTGCTACCCCAAGCTGTAAATACACACTCAGAAACTGTCCATGGGCTCTAACCGGCAGGATCAGTGGGAGACACGAGGACTCCTTTCAGGCCAAGCCTCAAGGATGGTGCAAGGACACAACAGCCGGGTAAGGGTTCGTCCCACGCTTGTTCCAAAGAGCCATCCTTGTATCTCAGCTTTGACAATGAAAGGATCCTCGGGGAAGGGCGAGAGAGTGGGCAAACATATGACATCTACATTTTGTTTCATTCTTTATTAGATTGGTTGGAAATGTTTAGACTTGCTCCTTCGACTCCCTCCTGAAGGAATGCTGGCATAGTATCCACACCGGAAACAGTGGGGTGAAATAAGCTCATTTCTCTGAAGCTTTTGCCAGTTCTTTCTTCAGCTCAAAGATACAAGTTCTGATTCAGAAATGAGCCCAACAGCCAATAGTCAGGACAAGCAGTGGATGTTTTTCAGTAGAAACTGAAATTCAAGTCCCTGGGGTCTAAGTCAGGCAGAATGAAAACTCGACCTTGTGGCGCCCAAGCACCCAAACCGATGGGTGCTGGCTACTCTCTCTCACTAGGTTCTAACTGGGTTTGCAACCAAGCTGGCCAGCTGCCAACTTGAAAATTACTTTGTTCCTCTTCTGTCCCCTTTTTCCTTCCTTCCCTCTCCTCTTCAGAACAAGGAAATACTTAAATTTATCTTGCACCGAGGGAAGAAATAAATTGTCTCTTCCTGACTGCACTCTTTTTAGAGCCTGAAATAATCTCACTTCCCTATGATTTGGTAGGTCACCTTTTGATCCCTCACCCCTTAGGAAAAAGAAAGGTAATAGTTTTGACTGGATAGATAAGCAAGAGCTACTATCAATTGCAAGAGCTGCAATTTCTTTTATTAACCCTGGCACAGCCCTCCCTAGGCTTTCTTCGGCCACGTAGAGGATGATGTGACAGTGAACCACTGGTACCTTCCGACAGTGGCAACTGGTGGCATTTGTTAATTACTAGAGTGTTCCAAGGGAAACGGAGAGTTTTGCCATAATGGACCCCATGTTTGTGGGGGAGCACGTGAAAAGAGGAGTCAAATTGATCATGTTTTAGTTGGGTGAACAAAGCCATATACAACTTTTATAAAAAATGAAAGAGGAGTGGACCAAATGGAGAAAGTGAGGAGATGCCATTAGCCCTGCTCTAGTACACGCATCCTTCAGGTGGATCTGTGGGGGTTTCCCTATTACAGTTTCAGTTTTGGGTGCTCAGTCACATGGAGGCCCCTTAAAGCCATGAATGGCCCAGGAAGATCTCTGAGCTGAGACCTCTGGCCTGGCTCTGCCCAGCTTTTGCCAGCGCTTAGGAATGGCTGCAGACCCGAGCACTCATGTCCTTCTCTAGCTCTGCCCCATCACTGGGACCTGCACAGCATGACACCAGTTGTGCTAACTCCTAATCTGTGATTCCGTAATCTGACTCCAGCAGCCAGAAGGGCAAAAGAAAGCCAGAAAGGCTCTGGTACATGGCATTTATCAGCAGAAATTCCAATTCTCAGCCTGTTCCATCCTCCTCTCCAGCTCTCTGTGTCACCACACACTCTACAGAGAGCAATTCCCTGATAATCAGAATCAAGCGCTGACATTATGAACCTTTTCATTACTTGTGGTGTATTGCTGGTTTGTAAAATATAGATTAAGCATAGAGTCATGCTGTGCCCTACATCAGGCTGGTGTTGTTACATGTTTATTAAGAAAGTGATTTAAAAGGGAGATCGTGCAGTGAATTACCGATCCTGCACAACCTACTGAAAACTGGGTGATGAAACAACATAATCATCATACATCAGCTTCCCATTACCTGATTTAGGGTAATTTGTATTCTCTGCTTCTGTGCAAACAGAACGTCACTTACTGCACTGTCAAACTTTATTTTAAGAGTTAAAAGGTGGGTTTATTATTCATAATCCTAACAGTCGGGAGGAACTAAAACGTTCCATATGCCAGAAATCAAAACCTGTTACCATGGAATTGGTTACAGGAGATTTAAAGCAAATTAAAGCTCTGACAACATTAGTTTTAGACTGGGAAAGCATAAGAAAGAGTTGCACAAAGACTAATTCTATGCACCTGCTCCTGCAGGCTGTTTTTGTGTTTCAAATGCATATTGAAAGATAGGAAAGTTAATTATTTCTCTGGGCTAGGACAGCACGTGTGCGAGACGGCAAGCGCGTGAGATGGCAAGGGCATGCTGGGGTGTGCCCCAGAGAGTCAGATGGCCCTGGTTTTGCCCTCTTCCCTCATTTTTGGTAGGACACCTGCCAACACTCATAGGCAACTGCTGCCCAGGGCTCTTGCAGCTCTCCGTTTCCAGACCTCTGGTCAGGAAGTGTTTTGAAGGCCAGTAAACCACTCAGCCCTGGTCTGCTCTTCATAAATAATTCCTCTCGGCCATCGAGGAAGACTAGAGCTGGCTTTCAGCTTCATTATGGTTACTTGAGAGCACTCTCTGGTCCGGCATCTTCACAGGCAGCCTATTCCTCTGTGGGAAATCCTAGTGGGCTATGGGGAGTGGTGAAAGAGAGCCGTCAGCAGTGACTGCTCGCCTAGCTGGAAGCCACACTCCTGTGCACTTTCCATGCAATCAATCATGAAGGAAAGGTCAACAGACAGCTTTCAAATAACCGATCCATTTAACTACTGACATTGATCTGGGCCAGAGAAGTGGAGCTTGTGGGGGGAGGGAGGAAGGGAGGGTTCAGTGGTCAATCAGTGGAAATCTAAACCCCTTTCAGCCTAATGGGAAGACTAAACACAGTCCCAAGCTTTCTGCTTTAAATCTCACAGTAATTTGCCCAAGGCAATACAAGACCTTTACACAGATGTCTTAAAAAGTAAAGGAAAAAAGCAAACCACCCCACATTACTTTCCCCACATAAAATATATTACCCAAACCAAAAGACAGACATCTTTCACTGCATAATGCAGTGCTGTACCAGGAAGCACGATGGGTGGGATAAAGCAAGAATAGAAAAAGTCCCTGGTGTGACTGCAGGGCTGACAAAACTCCAGTTGTTTTGCTCTGGTTATAGTTTGGAAGGCGTTCTTCCTCTCATCCCACGTACATCCTCCAGTGCAACCCAAAGCATCCTGTCACCGACCACTCTGGATACCGACTAATTACCTTCCAAAAAACCCAACCCTCCAATTGCCAGCTTAGGGCTTTCCAACCCTGAACCCACTTCTGAAGAACCACCATCTTGCAAGAAATCTCACAGGAAAAAAGTAGAACAAGACATCATCCACTGGTCATTGACTACCCAAGCTCAGTTCCAGATAACTCAGGTCCATGATCTAAAAACGTAGAGTCCAACAGACACCAACTAATACTCTGTGCAGGGCGGATTTTACACTCATTGCACGTACACCACAGAGCATAACACGGAGTGCATACCCAGGAGAAAAAAAAAGAGAAAGCAGGTTTTCTCTTCTCACTTCAGGCCACCATCCCGGAAGGATAGCTAGTCCTGGACCACAGGCTGTGCTCCCAGAACTGTTTCCATACTACTCAGCATGAACTGTATCGTCTGCATGTAGGATACACACATTTTGCCAGTACCTACAGCCAATGGGAAGGGCCTTTTGGTGACAATACACTGGAATTTACCTAAACCAGGGCTTCAATAACTGAAAGTCTCCTGAGAGATCAAGCACTTCATCTCCCTGTTCTTCAAATCCCCATCAATAAAGTGGAAAGTCTTTCAACTCCTTACCTTGCAGGCTTGTAGTAGGATAAGTATATGTATTATGATACGCTTAGTGATAATGATAATGATAATGAAGCATAAAAGACAGACAGCCTGACCAAGAGATAACTGAAATCAATGGAAGGATTCCCTCTGTATTAATTGGGCTTTGGCTGTAGGCCCCATTTAAAGGGAACAAGGCTCACACGGATTTATCAGTCCATAAGCTGGAGGTATAGAACAATTCTCCGAATCCCACAGGAGTATTTCTCAATCAAGTGTGGTAAGAAAAGAATCTCTGCATAAGACACTATCACAAAAAAAAAAAAAAAGGACATGAAATCCTGTGCATGTTTATGTATGTGTGTCAGGAGAAACGATATTAAATTCAAGGGGAAAAAATAGAATTAGATATCAAAAACAGGATTAAACCATAAAAATCTATCCACTATGGAGAATCCAGTTTGTAAGATAATCTTTTCTATAAAAGGCAGAATATTAAAGTAAATAACTCAGAAAAGCCCAGGAGAATCTGAGCTTTCAGTAACCAGCCAGATGGAGAATGCAATATAGGCAAGAGCGCTGCATGCCACACTTCATATAGCTAAGGAACAAAATAAACCAAAAACAAACCAAAAATCCCCACGTTTCTGGGCAGCGTTATTGCTCTTCATGGTTTTCTTGGTTATTTCTTTGTTCCTGCATCCACATCACTAAAGTCAGCCATTGGCACTACAAGTATGGTTTTGTTGTGGTGCTCATCACAAGTTCCCTGCCTTCTGCTCTAACACGGAGAGGCCTCAGCTCTTCACTCCCACGCCCTGCCGTGCTGCGATCCTTGAGTACACGCCTTGGACCAGAGCAACGAAAGAACTGAAAGGTACGCATCAATCTGAACCTGCTTCATTCTGTCCAAAAAGAGAGGGCTGTTATTTTGTCCTTTTTTAAGGGGGTCTACACAGACAGGCTGGAAATGTTGACGGATTCTCCTGCTCCATCTCCACACAACCTTTCCCACCTCCATCCACCTATCACACTACAGATTCACCAGTGGAAATGGCCCGCGTTTCTGAAACGCCAACACAACACACACTCCACAGAATGAACTCCAGGTATTTCATGTACAAAAATTGACCCCTGGCTTTACTGTGCCTTACTGAGGAAAGAGCACGAGCTCCCGGGTTCTGGGAGGTACAAAGATACACCCTAGTATGCTGCCAGTCCTCCTCAGTACACGAGCAATAAGCAAGGGATTACAGCTACTAAACTGCTGTGAAACTTCAGAAATGTATTTATTCTATTTTATTTAAATTCTCTTTGCTTTATTTATTTATAATGAAACTAAACCTTTTTGTGGTAAACTGAGATTTTTAGGCTTAATTAAACCTACAGGCTGTAGGAATGCAGAATAAAACTGTTCTTAATTGCAAAGCACAGAGAAGATAATGCAAGAGGAATCACAGCTCCACAGTACAAACTGTCTAAAACCCAAAGCAGACCAAATAAGCAGGAAAATGGTACCCGAAACAAACAAGTTTTGATACATTAATCTGAAATGAACTTTGTCTTCTAAATACCCATGGAGATCTAGACTTGGTAAACAAACGTCTTAGAAGATGCCAGTCCCAGCAGTCTCCAGCCAGCTCGCACCCACCCTTCTCCAAAAAGTCCCACTAGAATCAGTGGTCTAATTCTGGCTCTCCTTCCTGCTTGTGTTAATCATTCCCATGTGCAGAGTTAGTGTGAGCTGATCCTGAACGCTACAGTGCAAACAGCCCCCAGAAACTCCCACCTGATACATTATGTGATTAAGAGAAGAATCAGTCTGCTCTGGCAGGACTTTTTATCATCAGCTTTTATCTAAACAATGATAATATCTGCTGCGTTATCCCACGGGGGCAGAATCCTGCTTTATCCAGCAGTTTGAGGTTGATTCTTTTTGCCTGACACGTAAGAGTCAAAGAAGGATGTGGACGGGGAGGCTGGTGTAGGAATCAAAAGGGAAACGGAAGCATAAACATTCAAACGGAAGCATAAACAATCAAATAGGCATGGGCTTTACTGAAACATAACCATGTTTCTTTTAAAACATAGTTCCAAAAAATGTATGATTGTTCAATGTGAGAAACAGAAATCAAGCTTTAGTGATCCCCAGCTCTTCAGCTGGATAAACAACTTGCCCTTATTTTGATTAAGGAGAGCTATTACATGTTTTTCCTGCAGCGACTATTCTGCTTGGAGCACACTGTAATTTACAAGTCTCTCCAAAATTGTCCCTTTAATGAAATGAATAGGAAATTAATGCTGTCAGGCAGAAAGCTTTTAGATAACAGTTTCTAACACTTCCCTCTTGGAGGAATTGGCAAGCAATTTTCATTTACCAGCTATCTAAAGGTGAAAACAACCTGTGGTTTCACTGATAGCACCTTGATCCTCTTGTCAGCAGTTGTCAGACATTTTTGGTTTGGGGACAGCAAATGGTAATCATGGAAGTTTTCTGCCCAGCAACGCTGACATGAGGTACGTGCCTGGACCCCAAGCGACAGGAACTGTAGAAAGCAGCATTCCACTTAAGGCAAAAATGGGTCTAAGATGCACTCCTATTCCTAGTAAGAGAAGCTGGGTTTAAAACTCCCACTGGCTCCTGCACATCGATGGAGATGTTAGATAAGATCATGGCCAGACCAAACTACACATCTGTCACAGAACAGTGAAAGGGTCTACCCAGACTGAGACCCAGAACAGCAGGCATGTGGCACAGAAACAAGATAAGAGAAATAATGTCTTTACATTGGTCCAAAGCAATGCCATGGAAAAAAAAGGCAAAACTGTTTTAAAGATTGAGACAAGAACTGATAAAATAATCCTCTACCAGCATTGAGAGCAGTTTAACATGTGCTAGTTTCACCCTGGTGCCTTATTCAGACAACAGAGAAGCACTCAGCTTGCTGAAGGACTCAGTACCCCTCCTAACGCTCACATGGCTGTGGCTAGATCCTGGGCTAGTGAGCGGGCTCTCTTGGCCACAGCAAAACACTGACCTTCTTTATTGAGATCACAAAACTTCATCTCTGAATGGCATCTGTAGCAGCAGGAGCGAGAGACTGAGGTGACCATCAAGAATGAGATGAGGCTCTAAAGCAAGCGTGCAAGTGGCTGAGGGATGCAACATTTGCTGCTGTTGAATCAGCAGCAACCACCACAGAGCCCCATCACCCCATCTGCTGCCTTCTCTTGCCACGGGTCACCTGCTAGCAAGGACACGCTGGACCCAGTTCTCACCTCCCACTGATGTCTTATTCATTACAAGTGTGAAAATACCAGGAGTGAGATCAGTGCTGTCCCTTTTTGTCTGAGGAAAGGCGTTGCCAAAGGAAGGGCAGTGGTGGCCGGTGAACCCGCACCGATGCTAACAGGCAGCGGGGCTCCGGCATGGCTGGTGATGCTGAGCCTGGAGTCTTTGAGATGGAGATGAAAAGCCACGTCTCTTCCATTAGGAAAAGTTAGGTAGGGAAGGACAAGGGGAGTGCTGGCTATGCCTTTCTCTTTTTAATTCTTCTCTCAGGAGCCCTGCTTTGAAGCGCTCTTGAATTACATGCCTGACACTCGCTTTGAACATGCTCTCAAAGTGATGAATGTCTCCTTAACCGACTTTTTATTTTGAAATACATTATTATATGGTCTTCTAGAGAGATGGAGTTGTCAACCATGTGAATGACAACCCCTGGCAAAAGATCAGCTCACACCACCTCCCCCCTTCTCACCGACGCTTGCACAAACCATAATGCCAAAATAAAAGCAACTAATTAATCACACGTCATCTAATAGAAAATCGTTCCAGCAGATGTAGAAACAAACAGACTATTGATGATTTTTTTTTTTTTTTTTTTTTTTTAAATTGGGTATCAGGCAAATTTTTGTAAAGAAGATGAAAGACTAAACTCTCCCATGGCAGGGCCCCGCTCACGATGAGGGCTGGCTCTTCCCAGCTTTACAGCTTGCTGCAGCTTTTCAAGTATGGCATTTGCTACCACTCTGTAAAAAAGACAATCTTAAAAGCAAAAAATTTCCTATCCTATGTTATCCATGATGGACTTTTTAATTATATTAGTAAACCATCTATCAGAGACCTTAAATATTAGCTTGACTTTTTGGTCAAGAAGCCAGGAATTTCTGGGCCCTAAGAGAGGATGCAAAGATCAATGTTACGTGGTATGTTTAACCAGAAAATAAGGAAAGCTCTGATGCAAAGTGGCAGACAATCTCTCCAGGCTGCACATATCATTGCTAGGATACCCCCAGACCAGCTATCACACTTACAGGATTGTTTCACATCAAGGCAAAAAAAAGGGGTGGGGGCAAAGACCAGACCCTGGGCCTTGGATCTCTGTGCTCAGAGCCATAATTAGGGGAACTCAGGTCACGCTTCCTTTCTTTCTCACTATCACTTTGGACCAAAGGCTCTGTCCTTCTGCTCTTCATTTCAGCACACTTCACAAAAGGAGACCCCAGGGGGCAGGGGATGGTTTCTCACAGAACAGCCTTATCTTGGCGATCAGAGCTGTCTCCTGGAAGAGGTCGATTCTGCAATGAGAGGCAGGACTGGAAGCTGGACTCCCTGGCAGCGCTCAGATCATTAAAATTCTCATTTAAAGAAACTCTACGCTTTTCCCAAAACCAAAAGGAGAAAAGCAAGCGTCCTGACCAGTTCTTGGAAAGGCAGAGTCCATTCCCAATTAATTCCCACTGTCACAAGGATGTGTAATTTCCAAGCTGTGCAGGCTGTCCACCCCTCTCCCGAGCAGGCTCACCCAGTCCATCAGAGCCAGTCTCTCGGGGCAGGGCTGGATTCTACATGCAGTGCTGGGAAGATGACACCCTCATCATATGGTTTCTCCTTCTGCTGTGTGTCTTGCCAAAGCACCAGCACCACAGCATCAGCAGAGCTTTCTTTGCCCAGCAGGGCACCCCCTGACTCGAGAGGGAAGGGCAGAGCTGCACAAGGACCTGCCTGCTGGTACAGAATCCCCAGGTCCATGTTAATGTTACCAGAGTCCCACAGTGGTCTGGTGGGTGTGAAATGAAACTCCTTGAAACAGCAGCTGCAGAATGAAGGGTTCTGTCCCTATGTTCCTGCATGTTTTTAAAAGCACACAGTTAACTTGGAACTTCAATCATCTCCTCCCTTACCATATAGGTGTGTGGAAATTCACCCCAGAGGAAAAGGACACTGTGCCCACAGAATCCAGCCTAGCCCTTCTGAATTAATTTCACCTCTCCCCTACTTGCATCTGTTTCTGTGTTTCCAGCACTCCCTGCGTGTTCACAATAAACATGTCTTTGTCTCTCTGCAACTCACATATTGGTTTTAATAGCTGTGTGCAACAACTTATCCCATATGTTGCTTCCCTCTGAGTAGAACAGTTCTGCCCGACTTCCCTCTCGCTCTTAATTTCCTAATAATTAGACTGACTGCATAGCTCACTGCTTTTTTTATTTAAAAAAGAAAGCCAATACATACACACGATGCCATGTGAATAGATTACTAGTGGTTTGCTTCTCTGTTGTCATTTTCAGCCTCTATTCTGTTAATGCTCTTCTTAGGTCGTATTAAATTGCTCTCTACTAAAAGAAATAAATGGTTGCTTTATTTTTATCTCATTAAAAAACAAAAAACAAGAAAAGTGGACACAAAAAGGGAATAGGTCCCTGGCCATGCACTCCTCCTGTCTTTTGAGCGGAGGAGAACTGCAGTTAGTTCTCAAAATCCCCACTGCCAGCTTAGCACTGAAAAGCAAAGCCACCTGGGCAGCCCCGAAGAGGCAGGCAGGCGGTGTGACAGTGGCACACGCGCAGGGTCAAGACGTACCCAGCTACCCATGCAAACTTGAGTCAGCAGCTCCGGGCTCTACGCACGTGTCTAAGCCAAGTCTGCAGAGCAGAGCGGCCTTGGCATCGACACCAACATCAGAAGCTGTTCTGAACCCAGCTGGCAGAGCCGCAGGGGTGCCACACGCAGCTCGGGGCAGGACGGGGGCTGCGAGTGCCCGTTCCGACGCTGCTGCTGCCAGAGCCCTTGTGCTGCAGGGCCACAGCATCACCGCCCGCTTGGGCGAGCTGAGATGGGAACCCCCTGCACCAGACCTGGATAAACCCACTGCTACCCCCCTGGCCTCTTTCCACGGCCCTCTTGCCAAAGCAGCAGCCACCTCATTCCTTTCAAATTCTGCAGAAAGAAAGAAAAAAATAAAAAGAGTTGTGGTTGTTTTTTTGGGGATTTTATTTGGCCTTCTCACCTTGTTTGCTATCAGATTAGTAAACATATTTTGCATTAAAGTAATTAATAAGAACACTGTTCATAATTTGGCTTTAGTTCAGCCTTGGTATGAAGTGGTGGGGTTGGGGGGGGAGTGGTTCACAACTATTTTTTTGGGGTTTTTTTCTCCACAGTGTCTGGATTTCTTTCAGAAAACAGGCTCCCTGCACGAAACGGTTTGCCACAGCCTCTCACTTGCTATAAAAACAGAAGGAAAAGAACCGCCGCGCAAATCGGCCGTTACATGACTTGTCATCCCTCCGTTTCTCCCACTCTGAAGCCTGCAGAAAGCTGTTCCAGCTCCTGCCTGGCCGCAGGTCCATCACGCTAAACAGTCCTATTGTTCCTGCTTGAAACGCGTCCTTGCGAAGCTGACTTTGTTAACAGAGCTCCTGAAATGCCAGAACACACGCTAAGCGCTGTCAGCCCCTCTGCCTTTCGGAATATGCCTTTGCACAGGGCATCTCTCAAAGCAACAAACCCTGAGTGCTGGAAAGCAAGCAGCAGGGTGAGAGAAAACAAGCTTCTCCATAGCCAGTGACTACAGCAGAGGGGCTTATCTCTTCTTTCTTGAACTCGCAGCAACGAACTTCAGTGTCTTAGAAAAGAGAGGAGACAAGGACGTGGCCAAAAGTCAGTGATGGAGTTAACAGCTGCTTCGTCTGTTACCAAATTTTGCCTCTGAATCATTCGTGGG
The DNA here is from genome assembly GCA_025345505.1 of Todiramphus chloris collaris. NCBI lineage: Eukaryota > Metazoa > Chordata > Aves > Coraciiformes > Alcedinidae > Todiramphus > Todiramphus chloris. The sequence continues at coordinate 2,108,926 of JANVCC010000059.1, forward strand.
CCCCAAAAAGCCCCCAGCCCAGCGGTGCGAGTGAGCGATGGGGAAGCAGGCAGCGCTGCAGGCCAGCGCACAGGCTGGGGGAGGTGGGCAAACAAGAGGCCGATTCAGAGGGACTGGAAGGGATCCCAGAAAAACAAACAGTGGAAATGCTTCAGCCATCGAGCTGGGACTTCAGTGAGCCTCTCCGAGATGGCATTGGTACAGCCTGCTCCCAGCAAAGGCTGCTGGTGAGCGGCAGGGCTGGCGCTAGCCCTGCTGCCCAGGAGTGTGTCCCCCGCAGCGCAGCGTGCCTTCTCTTCAGGGCATCTTCCTTCCTGGTGTTTTCAGTGAGCAAACTGCACACGTGGTGCTGAAACATCAGGCTGTCTGCCCACTAGGCTCATGCACCAGCATTCTGTGTTTTGGGTGGACTCGTGGGAAATTGCTTACTCATTTGGCTCCACAGGAAGAGAAGCAGCTCCGCTGCCTCAAGAATAATTTATTGTCATTAATAATAATACACTGATATAGAACTTTTCATCCCAAAGGATGAAAAAAGCAATTTACAATCTCAAAGCAATTTTCAGAGCAGAATAGTTTGTGCTCCGAGGCACACACTGCAGTGGCACTTGAGCGTGCGTGGGTGTGCCCGCACGAGCACTGCGCACGACTCGGCTGACATCCCCCCTTGGCACCCCAGGGAGAAGAAAGGGTGGCCACGGGTCAACTGGACATGGCAGGAGATGCAAAGCCATCTACCCTACTGAACTCAGTGGGATGAAGCCATGAGAGACACGTTCCCCCTTCCCCTAGGTCGGGGAAAGAGCCTTCCACGTGTGAGTCAATGCTGAAGGAAGCAGCCATGGACCAGCTAATGAAGGGAAAGGGAAAGGGAAAGGGAAAGGGAAAGGGAAAGGGAAAGGGAAAGGGAAAGGGAAAGGGAAAGGGAAAGGGAAAGGGAAAGG
>JANVCC010000059.1:2109879-2124222 GCA_025345505.1 Todiramphus chloris collaris
AAAGGGAAAGGAAAAGGGAAAGGAAAAGGGAAAGGAAAAGGGAAAGGAAAAGGGAAAGGAGGGTGACCAGAGACATTCCGGTGGTCCCTGCACTCCTGCCGCTGTCGCTGCCCAAAGCTAAGACGCAGTGCTCGCTGGATGTCAGTAGCTAAAACATCAGTACACCCTCGATGCTTTCGTATCTCTCAGGCTGGGAAAAAAAGCCAAGCAGCAAGAAACACTACTTTTTGGTCACAATTTCACATTGCAACCTGGGTACCAAGTCTCTCCTGCACAGCAAACTCTGACTTAATAAAAATTAGACAAAAATTGAGAAAATACAAAGTATTAGCAAGTTGGTACAGTTTTAGAGTAAGGCACTTCTTCTGCATACCTTCTGTATCTTCCTTCCCTTAGCACTTAATTCATAAGCTGGAGATAAGAACGTGCCTTTTGCTTAACAATCACACATAGGTCACTAATCCAAACCTAACCTACTTTACTAGAGACTCGGATGTATCAGCATCTACTGTTGCTCGGTGGCCTACAAGTTAACATGATTTTTTGATCTCAGATGAGTTCCTTGTGCATCTTAGCCTCCAGCTTATATAGACCTTGTAAAACTCCCAGCTGCAGGGCAGAGGGCGAGGGTTGGTTAGTGAAGATGCTCTCCCTGCCCAGTTGACCCAGCTGACCTCTGTGGATCTGGACTGGAAGGTGGGATCTCTATCTTTCTGGCACGACCCTCTCATCTCTCCTCTTACCATCTCCCTTCTGAGCCCTCTTTCTTTATATTTTTATGTACCTAATCCTCTCTTCTGGATCTCTATTTTTACAACGCAAATACACTTTCAGGTCTCTGATTTACAAGCCACACAACTAATCAACCACCCCTGTTAGCGCTTCACTCATCTTGAACTATAGATCTCTCTTCTCCATGACTCACCCCTTAGCTTGTTGGGAATGCAGTTCATATAGGAGCTCAGAAATTAAAACAGTCAAGACAAGGTTAGAGGATGAGGTCAGGTTGAGAAATCCCCATTGTTACTCAAAGCAGCTAGTTTTCCTTACGGTGAAGTGCTGCTAAAAATAGGTCTGAGTACAAAGCACTGTCAGTACCAAGACTCCTATCACTGCTAACCATGGGAATTAGTTTATGCATCTTCCCAGTGCAGACAGAGCCTTAAAAACACAGTTCTGTAACCTTTAAAGAAAAAGGGAAAAAACAAAATAAAACAAACAACCCCCCCACTACATAAAAAATTTATGGATTCAGGAATCTGTTTACCTGGGGGGCAGGTAAGATCACAGAATGGTAGGGGCTGGAAGGGACCTCTGGAGATCATCTCATCCAACCCCCTGATAAAGTGGCTTCACCTAAGAGCGAGTTGCACAGGAACAGGTCCAGGAGAGTTTTGAATCTCTCCACAGGAGACGACTCCACCACCTCTCTGGGCATCCTGTTCCAGGGCTCTGCCACCCTCAAGATAAAGAAGTTTCTCCTTTTGGTCAGATGGAACCTCCTGGGTTCCAGTTTGTGCCCATTGCCCCTTGTCCTGTTGCTGGAAACCACTGAAAAGAGCCTGGCCCCATGCTCTTGACACCTGCCCTTTAGATATTTATAAGAATCTGTAAGATCAAGATAAACAAGTATGCCATGTATCAGGTTATGTTCTGGAACAGCAGAATCCACTGTTCTTTGCATGCTATCCAGCTCTCATCCATGAATTCTTTTAAAAGACTACACTGAAATCCTTAAGCATTTGGGAATTTAAGGAACCATTTATGTGTATTAAAAACAATATTAAATGGTATTGTTCACTGGCAAGTCACTCTAATAGCACTATACTAAATGTTTTCAACCATACTGAATGAGTGATGATGGTATAAACCAGTTTTGAGGAAACTTTGATTGCATTAAGTGCCAGGGTTGTTATTTTTTTTTCTTAAACAGCCTTTACCAGCATCAAAGGGATATAATGAAATATGTTGCAATGATTTTAAACGCTGATGGATGCTGACACGTACGATTTTACAAACATTCAGACAGAAATGAGGATAGCACAGGCTATTACAGCTACAAATAAACTTTTAGGCAATTTAGGAATACATTAAAGGAAGGCAGAACACTCCGAGGACCGAGGAGCTGACTCTCGTGGCTTCTGAAGAATAGGTAATGATAGTGCAGCAGAGCAGGAGCACACTTGCTGCCAGGCAGAGCCAGCAGTCTCCCCACCCCCAAACCACTGCAGCTAAGGCCTGTAAAACCAGGATCCTGCCTCCACTGCGCAGACACAGAACTCCCAGAGATCTACTGGGTTTTGACCACCAGCTCCCATGGCAGTGGAAGCGTTTCACCCCTGCCCTGCTGAGCCTGAGGCCTGGGCAGGTTTGTCTCAGGATGGGATGGTGGTCAGTGTCCCTAAAGCTCCCCAGCGCCGAGTCTTGCTCTCCTGTGAGTGCTCTGAGTGACATTTAATGTGACTAGAAGCTGTGGCCTCCTGCTGCAACAGAGGGACAGCGACAATTCCCCTGCCTTGGGGCGGAAAAGGACGAATCAACCCCTGCCTTTAGGGATGCAAATATTGTATTTAAAGGATACTATCCACAAGGTGCCAATAACAAAACTCTATTTTCACTGCAGTAGGGTAGAAACTACTGTCTAAATTTGTGCATTCCTCATTATTGTATACGAGTGAATCTCTATATAAAAATATACACTTTTTAATATATATATGAATAAAATCTCCAAGAACATCTGAAATGAGCAGATGAGATGACTGTCTTTCTCTGCACACTGACCAGGGACTGACACATCACCCCTAGGAAAGTCCCATCAGGAGCCACCCGAAGCACCATATCCCACTGTTTGGGTCTTCCCTTGTGGGACAGCCAGGCAAGAAGGATGCTCAGTAACCTCCACCTGACACTTCTCTGCACTGTTCCTCTCCACCACAGTCCTCTGTGCCTTCGGACAGCATGAAAACAGCTTACAAAAACTTTATTATTTTTGACGGACTCACACTTTGCATGCTATGCAAATATGCATTTTTGTTTAAAAACAAATAAAAAGAAGATTTCGAGGGGCTAGAGCTTTTTATACTGGTTTGTGGTACGTGCCACTGATATACGTATTACACATAGAACTAACGACACGTTGCTTCACTTTGTTTTTTAAACCCAGGCTTCTCTGAGTTCATCCTCAAAGGAATAAATAAAACTCCCTCCCCATATTATTAACAAATAATGTATGCTGTGGCCAGATTTTCAAATTGCTCTAAATTGCACGGCAACATTGATTTGAATGCAGTTACAGCAGTTTACATCACTGCGAGACCTGACTGAAATGAATATTTCAGGCAGTTTAGCAACACTGGTACAGGCTGTTCCCATTTGTTTATTTAATAGCCAAAGTTAAGTGTAAATTTGCAAATAATAAATGTGTTAATGACTATATTTATATGCACATGCTTTTATCAAAACTCCTAACGAGGCCTGAAGCACAACAACAAGCCAAGAACCGAGCTGAACATGGCAGGCAGCGTGTAGCAGCAGACATCTCCCCAGCCGCTGCCGCGAGCGCGGGCACTGCCAGAGAACCCAGAGCCAGGCGCGTGGGGAGGAAGGGCAGAGCTGGGGGAGGCACCCGGATGCCTCTGGGCTTTGGGAGCACCAGAAACTTCCACTGCAGCAGTTTTCCTGTGGTCCAGGGCTGGCTGCTGGAGGGGTTGGCACAGAGGGGGCTGCCTCGGGCTAAATTACGCGTGGGTCGGGACAGGATGGCAATGACATATGTATTTACGTTATCTGTGTAGCTGCAACTTCAAAACACTGTTCTGATAGCAGTTGTACGGGAAGACTTCTCAAAGACCTGTTAGCAAAGCTCCCAGCAGCTCAGACCACAAAACCCCAGCTGCACAGACAGGCAACTGTCTCGAGTCAAATTTTATCTCATTAGCAGAAAATTAAATCAGGGCATGTATTTACAGTTAAGTGGACAGCGAGGGACAGTGCAGAACAACTGCTCATTCCTGCTCTGCCAGGGCCAGAGTCTGCGCACCAGGCGAGCTCAGGGTGGGTGTTGTCAGCCCCACAAGTTACAGCATTTATCAAATCCTAAAGGAGGGATCTGGAGTTCTGTAGGTGTTACGGCTCTGACGGTACCTTCACTTCTTCTAGGAAGCCACAAGGTGTAGCACAGAATGTGAAATCACAGACTCATAGAATGGGAGGGGTTGGAAGGGACCTAGAAAGAGCATCGAGTGCAACCCCCCTGCCAGGGCAGGGTCACCCAGGGCAGCCCACACAGGAACACATCCAGGGGGGCTGGAAAGTCTCCAGAGAAGGAGGCTCCACAGCCCCCCTGGGCAGCCTGGGCCAGGCTCTGTCACCCTCACCATGAAAAAGTTTTTCCTGTGTTTACCCTAAACCTCTTGTGCTTCAACTCACTCCCATTGCCTCTTGTCCTAAATTGGATGGCAGGGAGAGGAGCCTGGCTCCATCCTCCCGACACTCGCCCTGAACTTATTTATAGACATTCATGAGATGCTCCCCCGGTCTCCTCCAGGCTAAAGAGACCCGTCTCCCTCAGCCAAACACACGCGAGGGGCTGGCGGCGCCACTCCCAGCCTCCACCGGCAGCTGCCACGGGAGCAGTTTAGCGGAAGCGTTAAAACGCCCGAAGCCTGCCCGGGAGAGCGGCGGCACCACCGCAAACACCGCACAGCCGCTTCCCGCACCGGCCCCGGCCCCGGCCCCGGCCCCGCTGGGCGGGCGGGACCCGGCAGCGAGAGCGCTGCTGAGGGACGGCCGCTAGAGAGCGCCCTCGCCGCGGCCCCAAGCGCCCGAGCCCCGCCCGCCGCCCGCCCTCAGGGACGGGACCGCCACCCGCCCCCCCCCCCGCCGCCCGCCCTCAGGGACGGGACCGCCACCCGCCCCCCGCCGCCTTCTTCGGCCCCGCTCGGCGCTTTCCCTCCCCAGGGCCCGGCAGCGATTCGCACCCCGAGTTTGAAACGGGGAGGATTTTGCCGGGGGGGTGGGGGCGGGGGGGGGGTACGGCGTCCCCCAGGGCGGGCTGGCGGCATCAGGGCAGCATGCCCCGAGTTCCGTGCGAGGTGCGCCGAGCCCAGCCTTGGCATTTCCGTAACTCAATTTGTCCCCGCGCTGACAGAGATGTATGGCACTGATATGCAAAGAAGAAAAGCGGTTCTGTTGGTGTCAGAGACAATCAAGGCCTGGCTCCCGTGCCCGTTAGCTGCTGGGGAAGGCTCAGCCGCTCCTGTGAGGGATGAAGGCCGCGGATGCCGTGTCTGGGGATATTGATTGAGGAGGACACAAACAGCAGCTAGGGTGCTTCTCCAGCGACACGGAAGTTAATGATGTAGTGATTCATACAAGAAAAGCCGCCTTGCCACCTTTGGTAATTGTTTGCGTTGCAGATAGCGACCGTGTGAAGTGACCTCGTCAAATTAGCGGAAGCCCCGAGCACTGTACAGCAGGTAACCTGCTGCCAAATCACTGAGCCGACTGTATCGATAAGTGAATCCCTGCACGCGTACACACACACACAAGGTGCTTCATCCTTGCTAAGCACAATTTCTAGGAGTGCTTTTTAGGATGGAACTTCAGCGATGGATTTCTGTTCTGCTCGTCTCATCCCTTGGTGAAAGAGCACAGGAAGCCCAGCTTGTGGCTTTCTGACAGAGGAGAAAACTAGATCCCACTCGCCTTACTTTTCTCTACAATCACAGACTACACAAGCAAAAGTAAAAGACAAAACCTTGAAGCGATTCTTTATGGGATCACCGGGAGACGGAGAAGGGAAACTGCCTAACTGCTGGAACACAGCGCTGTAGCAGAGCACAGTTGCTCCCCAGTTTGCTTGACAGTCACAAGGACAGCAACTGGGCTCTTGGAAAGAGGAAGAAATGGGCTCAGCTGCAGGATTATGGGCCTCAAGGGACTGTTAATGGGCTAGAGACACTGTCACCTACAGGCTGCTGTTCAGCTCAGATTCACACTGGCTGAAACTTTTCACCAGATGATGACTTGCTGGTGGTCTGTCTGGAATAAACTGGTGCCTTCCTATCGGTCTTAAAAAATAAAACAAAAATCACTCTTCTAATCACACAAACTTTGTTTCTGTGTCTGGTTTATGCTTTCTTCTTGCCTACACTGGGATGTAAATCCATTTGTGTGGAGAGGATACTTTTAGAAGCTTTGCTCAATAAAGCCAGCGGCCTATGTATTGAAAAGCTCTCACATGTCACAGCTCTTGATGCTGCTACGAGAAAAAGTATGTGAAAGCTTTTGTTCTCCCTGTTTGGAAACAGCTGGGTTTTGCCTCTGGATATGTCACATGATGAAAATACACAAGACAAAGCAGAGGAGTTCCACAAGAAGTCTGACTGAGCATCTTTCCCCTACCTTGCCCTGAGGGGGGGTGGGGGCATTATAATTTACACTACCATAGAATTGTCCAGGTTGGAATAGACCTTTAAGGTCATTGAGTCCAACTTGTTAACCCAGCACTGCCAAGTCCACCGCTAAACCATGTCCTTCAGCACCGCATCTACACATCTTTTAAACACCTCCAGCGATGAGGACTCCAGCCCTTCCCTGGGCAGCTTTTCCAACCCCTTCAGTGAAGCTTTTCCCAATATCCAAACTGAACTTCCCGTGGCACAACTTGAGGCCGTTTCCTCTTGTCCTATCACTTGTTACTTGGGAGGACAGACTGAACCCCACCTCCCCACACCCTCCTGTCAGGTAGCTGGAGAGAGAGAGAGAGAGAGAAGGTCTCCCCTGAGCCTCCTTTTCCCCAGGCTAAATGCCAGTTCCAAAGCCACTCCTCACAGGACTTGTTCTATAGACCCTTCACCAGCTTCATTGTCCCTCTTTGGACACGCTCCAGCACCTCAATGCCTTTCTTTGTTATGTTAATATTAACACATCCACAGGGATTTGTAACTTTGCCATTAAAGTGTTCAACAGGAACAGTGTCTTTCATGGTCTCCATGTTTTTAACAGACTATTGTGATGGAACTGCCCCATTCTCCTTGAAGCTAATGGAAGATTTGCTGTTGAGATCAATTACATTCACTGTGTCCTGAAACGCAGGCATTTATCAGACCACGTTGCTTCCCAGCACCCACCGCATCTCCCCCTGAAATACAGTCACCTGTGAAGATGTCCAAGCACCACGCTGGACATTTTTCCTGAACAGTTCTAATTATTTGCACTTAACTCACTGGTGTGACTCCGGTTTTGTTTCAGTGGCATCATACCTGTGCAAAATTAAAGTACCACTGGAGGTAAATCAGGCCCAAGTCCCATCCTGGTTTCATGAGAGATTAATTAGGGTATCTCAGGAGCACTGGATACTCGATCTCTTTCTTAACTGTAATTAAAGAAAATCTTTCAGCTAAAAGCACAACTTCTTTGATGTGGGTTACTCAGATCCTCCTCCCTCTGCTTCAAAACATACACTGTTAAGCATGTAAATCATCCTGCACATTACCAGGCTAAAGGGAAGTGACAGATGACTGTGACTGCCATTAAATGTTGATTGCATCCCTGCCATGTAATGCAATTAGATGGCAAGGAACATGTAATGTGTATTGCTCTGGTGGGAGAATGGAGAAATTATTGGATTTTCTCTCTTAATCTATTTATATCTTGCAGTGGGGGCATTAGGCAGATTAAGCAAGGGACAGTGCCCCTTTCAGTATGCTAAGTAGTGTTTGTCACTCAGTGCATTACACGGCAGTAACAGCTCTACACGTCCCGTGCGTCGCAACACTGCAGCAGAGGGGAAGCGGCTGAACAACTCTTCTGCTACCAAAGTACTCTCTTAGTACCCCTTCTTAAGTGCTTCTCTCAAATAAGGGTCAAAATCACCCTAATAAGAATAATATTTAAAAATATATATATAAAATCACTAACTCTGGTGATTTATTCATTTCTAGGGACTGGTGCCACAAGAGCTACCTGTGTGATGCGCGGCTTTCATAAAACACCACTGTGCTCCCTCAGCAGTGCTTTATATGCAGGTAGTTCTCCAGCCTCTACCGAGCCTGGAAACTTCAAAGCTTAATGAACTCAGCTTCACAGTAGCTTCTGGAGGTCAGCACGTTAAAAAGGATGTTCGTGTTAAAGCGGGGACACGAAGCCATTAGAGGGTACAAGTACGACATAACAAATGAACGGACAAGCGAGCGGGATTCAGCACGCTGTTCCAGCTTCGCTACTGACGCACACCCTTCATCAGTCAAAAATTACACCTTGTTATCTCTGCAAACTCCAGCTCAGATCCTGCACTTCTCTCAAACCCTTCTAACACTGAGTTTGAAGCCTGGCTCTGCTGGGGCAGAGACGTGGTTACGTGGCTACGGCTTCTGCCACGCCATAGCCCCAGGACCACGTCCCGTGCCGTGGTTGTCCAACCCCTCAAGTCTCAAAGGCTCGGTATGGATCCGACAGCAGGTGGGTTTGCCAAAAGTTAATTAATCCTTCGAACATCTGATCTCAGAAGCGTCCTCACAATTTTGCTAATTCAGGCTTCCTCAGCAGAATTCTAGGGTTTCCTGACTGGAACCCAGCGATGGTTGCTAATGACAAGCTAAGTGGCCAGCTGTGGCTCCTCAATACAACCTCACGTAATTGCTGCTCTAACATCCTTCTCCTCCAGCCCCTGCATTCACTCATCTGAGGTCATGGATAGGTAGCCCCAGAAACCAACGGCCTTTGTTTGTGCACAGACAGATCGCACATGGTAGGAGCAATACAAACCTTCTCTGAGACATCCTACTGATGCACTTTCACCCTACACTCCAGCAGCACCACTAGAAGTGTCTCTTTCTCAGAGGGTTAACTCAGCACTTTGCTCCCCATGTCTGGCTTAGCCCAGCACAGCCCCCAGTGCCTATGTGCTTTTCCTGAGCCCGCATCACCTCACTTTTGCTCTGCAACAGCAAGGAGTGCGCCTGTGGTTCCTGAAGTCCCGTTCCACTGCTTGTCACGCTGCAATAAGCTCTGCTGCTCTGCTGCAGTCTCCTAGAAAACTGGGAGGACGTAGCCATCTGCCCGGGTACACGGCACAAGGCACTGGAAGACTCCTCTTTATGTGACAGCTGGCGTCCTCCACGGACATATACGAGGGGAAATACAACTGAACCCCTACGCGAAGCCACGGATGCCAACCCGGCAGCATAGTACAAACTCTAATCTATCTCGCCAACTGCTCTGAACAGCTTTATCTTCAGTCCCAGCAGTCTCTAACCTGCTCATCTCCCCCGGCCCCTCGCACAAGCGGTGGCAGTCGCAGCCACGACTCGCGCTCGCAGCCTTGACTCGGCGCCAAGGGGTGCGTGGCTCTGCCTTTGGTGACAGAGTTTGCAGCCCCGCTAGCACTGACTGTGGCGGCAGCTCACACGCGGAAGGACTCAAGCTGCTGCTCTCACCGATCGCGGATGCTTGGGCTAACACTTTCTGCTGCTGACACCACCTTTGGTACAAAAAGCCAAGTGGTAGAGAAAAGTCTACGCAAAGAAGGTTCCATGTCACTTCATCTTTGTTGGGAGGGCTGGCAGCACTTGCATTACTCTTCCTGTGGCTGCCATATGTGATACTTCAGGGGGATTAAAGACACTCCACTTTAGTAAGAGATCTAGGCCAGAAACTCAGAAAACAATGAGGGCTATTCTGAACTCACCACTTGGCCTGCAGAACCCGAGAGCCATGGCTGAACTGAGCTTCAACTCAAAATTCTCATTTACACAGTAATAACCTCACAGGAGCAAAGACCTTCCATGGAGCCTTCTGCACCTCTCCAAGATTAAAGGATGGTAAGGATGGAAAGCTCATCTCCTGGGGGTGAGCAATTACCAGGGGAGAGCATCAGTGCCCAGCAAAGCCTGAACCGTTCTGCTGTTTTCCAAGGGCTTTGCAGCAATTCAGTTTTCATACCTTTGCCTTTGTCAGGAGAAATATTTGAATCGCTCTGCCTGATGGTGGGATACATATTCCCAGCGAAAATCCCAGCCCTTCACACAGTATTATTTTTACATTGAGCACAGGAATGCTAAAAATTTCTGACTGACACTTTTTCATTAAAGGGTGAAAAAGCTGTACACATCTATCAAATCTCCAGATGTAATAATGTAATAAGATTATTGCTAAAAATAAGGTCAATTTATGGTACAAAAATCAATTCCAGCAATTTCCACTGCCAGATATATTGCTTTTATGTCCTTCTGTGTACAGTACTTCAACTAACTGAGAACTGACACTCAAAAGTTCTCATACGAACAGCTCAGCTTTTCAAGAAACCAATGTTAAAAATAACAAGTATTTTCTCAAGCTGTTAAGTGGACCAAGTGGAGCCCTCCTGGCAAAGACTGCAATATGAAGTCAGCAGAGCTGCAGTTGTTTATACTCTGGCAGAGGCTGTCCACACAGAAAGGCTCAGCCTCTTCCCATTTCCAAGGGCTATAGGAACGTGACGACAGGTAACTAACCTGTAAGCTATACAGGCAAAGCAGATTATTTTCTTGAATTAAAACACAGAAAACTCAGCCTGTCTGCCTCTCAACTTCGGTGGATTAATAGCATCACAAAGGGAAGGGTTTATTACTGCATGTAAATCAGTCTTGGAAAACCAAAGAGTGGAATAATACTCTTACAGAGCCAGTGAAACACCACTTTGCGAACTGGCAAGTCATTGAATTTTGCTATTTTTTGGCACTTCAGAGCATCTGAAACCAGTCATGCTATCTGATAATCTTTTCGGTATTTCATAACATGGCACTAAAGGCACAAGTGAACAAAAAGCAGCCAGGGAATTATTTGTGAATTATACAATATTGGTATTCAGTAATTAAGCCTTAGAATTAGTTGGGAGAGGAGAGTATTAGACTTCAAAATTGCTCTACTGAGTACAGTATTTGTCTTCAATGTCAAACACATTTATTCAACTGAATCATGCAGATCCGCTTCCAAGCTTTGAGACTTTTTGCCTACTGAAGGGCTTGCAAATGACTGACTCCAGCTGAAGAAAAAAGCATTTACCATACACTCGCAAGTGAATCCCCCACCGCCTCCCATTCCCCAACTTCAGCAGCCTGGCAGGACTGCAAGAATTAAATCCCTGCTCGTTTTGTGCCGGAATATCCTGGTTTGTCTAATCTCATGTAAGAAATACTTCTTCCCCTGACTCCTTGTTTGACAGGGGGCTTCTGTAGGTAAATGTTTACTACACAGTCAATCTTGTTTCTACCGAAGCCAGTTTATAAAAATCCCACTACCTTCACGTAGAGCTGTCAGACAGTAAACGTTTGGTACAGGCTGCCAAAATAGAGCGATTTACATCTTACAAAGGAAGTCTCTGTTATAGATTTAACCGAAAGTAAGAGAAATTATGGGCAGCAAAGAAAGGCATTTCATTGTGAAACTGATGCAAGGGCCTATAAAACATCTGGAAGATGTTAGCGGCTGCCCTGGCTGTAATCACAGAGCGTGCTATCTACGCTCCGAGAGCTGGTTCTCCTTGACTGCAAGGCAAGCGAGCTAGTGCACGTGTTGTCACACGGCGTAAGCTGGCACTCCTCGCACAAGCACTGATAAAACAGCAGAGAGAGGCTCTGGCTGTGCTCGTTCTCCCCAGAGGGACAGCCAGCCTAAGCTCCTTTCTGCTGGGTCTGAGCATCACCACTGACAGCCACTCAAGAAACACGCCGTGGGCTCCATCCCCGAAGCCCGAGCCCTGCACAGCCTCCCCCTGTGGAGCTGGAACCCCTGCAGATACTCTGAGAAGGGAGGAACTGCTCTCTCCTTCTGACTTACCCTCTTTCCCCATCCACACTGCCCCCCACCCTCCAAAAGAAAAGATTTACGTGAAGTCTCATAGATTTTACTGGTTTAGTTCTTCAGTTGTTTTCCTCCCTTGGAGAAATAAGACATTTTTCTCTAAACAAATATCTGCAATGATAAAAGAATAATGTACATTCAGATAAAATGCTTAGTGTGATGGTCGAAGCAGAACGTGAAGGAAGAAATCATTACAAGTGGAGTGGGAGAGCACGCTAAAATGTTTGGTTGCTTTTGTCTCTTCTCCAATTTCCTCCTGTGCCCTCAGGGGTACAAATTCAAGTGAGCTGAAAATCAGAACTCCCTGTCCTGTTCCAAAAGGCAAACTGTGCTCTGACATTAAAAGGAATGTTTTGATTGCGTTTTGAACTTCTTCTGGGGTTTTTTTTTGGTGTTTGTTTCATGTTTGGTTGGTTGGTTTTGGTTGGTTGGGGTTTTTTTTTAAGTGCATTGTGAAAAAGTCCCGTGCAGGACTGGTTCACCTGTAGCTTCCTGTCGGTGTTTGCTGAATACCCGGGGTGAAGTCCTGACCCAGTCAACTTTAACGGAGATCCTGCCACTGGCAGCCGTGGAGGCAGATTTAGACCCCTGCTGAGCCCTTCCTCCCCTTCGCAGCATCAACCCTGCTCCAGGTACCAGCTCTGCTTCTCAAAACTTCCTGACTCTACCTGCACCAGGCTACAGAGGCTCCTTTTAACTTGTTTCCTGAGAAAAATCTGCCTTTTATGTGCAGTGTAAGTCAAAGGTGGTAGCAGAATGTGTTCAGATTTACATTTCCCAAGTCCCAGTAACTCAGATACCCATTTTGATATAACCCCAGTAATTCTGATTGGCGCTGAAAACTGGCAGCAAGAAGATAAAGTAGTGGCAAAGAAAGAGAATTATCACGTTCTTCTTCAGGAGTTATATACTGCCTTATTTCTTTCTTAGTTTTATTTACAATCCGATCTGAATATTACTCAGCTACGTTTGCTGTTTGCCAATATTCATGGAATTTTGTTAATGGAAAATTTTTATGTACACTTTACTCCCAAACTCTTTGTGTTGGCAATATACCATTTCACCTGGCAAGGCATACAAGATATTAAGAGCCATTCCTGCTTCCAGCGCTAGCAAATAGTAAATCATAAGTATGCTGCTGACACCCCTCTGATAGGCAATACATTTTTAATACAAATTTTCAGACAAATGATCAATCACACCACGACTCAACAGGCTTTAAGGATTCACAAATAATTTCAATACTACCTTAGAGACACTGAAAAATAGTGGCGACAATAAATGAAAGACTCGTAGAAATTAAAACTAGTGACATACTGACAGATATGCTAATCCTCATTAACGCTTCTGTTTGCTCTGGGAGATAAAAGGCATTACAACTAAGGACAGCATCAACCTTATCAACAACGTCCATAGAAGCAGCAAAATGCTTGGATAGTTGTTGGGACAACTTCTGAAAACAGTCTGCAGAATTCAGCCAGAAACTTTTAACAAAAGGCAGGTGGGGATGCTTTATTTGGGGAGGAGATGGTCTCCTGACTTGCAGGACCACTGTCAGAGGCAAATCTGCTGTTCTGTCAGAACCACCCTTTGAAATGATGTGCCGAAACAAAATACGACAGTGAAAAGCATGCAAATTAACTGAAGGCTTTAGAAACTTCAAAAAGATTCGGATTAAAATCTAGCGTATTTGGAAGAAGTGAGGGGGGAAGGAGCTGAGGCAGAGAGTAACTTTTGAGAATTGTTTCACATAGTTGTGGGAAGAAGAAATTGGAAAGAAAGGCTGAGGCTATGCTAGAGCCATTTTTAACACGCTTGACCATATTTCTGGTTTCATTTGTTTCATGCTCACGGAATAGTGAGGACAGTTACGATGGATGTCATTTAAATATGAAGCAGAAAACAAATCCTAGTGGCATGTCTTTTAAAAAAGGAATGAAAAATGCCAGGTCTCAATTCCATGTTTTCATTGGTCAAGTCTACCTACAAAATAGTTTACACAACACCCCAACACTGCCTGCATGTATTTCTGCAGCCAGAGAGCAAGCCGACAGCAGAGCTATTCTGGCTGGGAGACTGAAAAGGACTGGAGAGATCTGCTACCTGGGTCCAGCTTCCATCGCAGCCTTCACCGACCCAAACCTGATGACATAGCTTGAGCATCACCATGAACACATGAAGAATCTCCTGAACTTTAAAAAGAATAACCTTTTTTTTTTTCAATTTCTTTCTTGATTTGTCATCGATGCCAAGAGAAATGGCAACTGCTGGATTAGTTAAAGTACATATGCAAACGTAACTACCACAATGGCTGCAAGAGATTCAGGCAGCCAAGCTTAGTGGTATATAACTGGGACTGGATGCTTCTCTCCTCATGTTCCTAAAAGCTCCCCTCCTGACAGGAAAGGTTAAAATAGAATAAGAGAGAAGAAGGAGAAGAGAAAGACAGGAGGAGAAGAGAAGAGAAGAGAAGAGAAGAGAAGAGAAGAGAAGAGAAGA
>JANVCC010000059.1:2124232-2148176 GCA_025345505.1 Todiramphus chloris collaris
AGAAGAGAAGAGAAGAGAAGAGAAGAGAAGAGAAGAGAAGAGAAGAGGTTGGAAGTGACTGTGATTATCTGAACTGCCTGAACAGTTCAGGGCTGACAGTAAATTATTAAGGGCATTGTCCAAATGCCTTTTAAACACTGACAGGCTTGGGCCATCAACCACCTCTCTGGAAGCCAGTTCCCATGTTTGACCAACCTCTGTATGTTCTGGAGACTAAGACCCTCTTAGGGCATTGTTTAATACTCCATGTTGCAAACCAGTATCAGGTATGGTGCATTGTTTACTACAACAGACACCCTGGCTGATCTGCTGCGTATTAGATCATGATTCCAGTTCCCCAGCTCAAGTATCTGCTTTACCATGTATAAATTCAGTGAAGCAGATTTATTTGTAGTATAAAGTACTGCACCATATATTAATTGACCGAAGCAGATTTATTATGTTCCACACAGGTCTGAAACAGTCTTTTAAGACAACAGAAGTATGTGTAATAATTCTAATATCAAAACAAGATTTAGAATGGTAAACTAGGTAATAAAATAGATTTAAGAACAGAACAAAATCTCAAAGTCTTTTTCCTACCCCAGGCAAATGAATGACATTTCGGAATTTAATTCATCCTATGCAAAGGACCCACAGAAAATCTCATTGACACCGATTTCCTACTAGGATGTTTTAAGCAAGACGTAAGTGGTGTGTAAGTCACTCTTCACTCATTAGAAATTACAGTATTACACCAAAGAGAATGGAATGTCCTTAGGACAATATAAAAAAACGTAACTCCATTTTCCCCTATTTTTATCAGCAGCTTAAATTCTTCAGTAATCTGCCCTTGAATGTAACAGAGAAGTAAAACGCAGTTCTGCTAATTTTAACCCTAACGACGCTTTGCAGAGGGACAGCGTAAGAGCGTCTCTGTGCAGCCGCCCTAGCCAGGCTACTCGAAGGGCAGCCCGAGGGTGGACAGCCCAAGCTGCGTGCAACTTTAGCATTCTTCTGCTCCTTGCATTTTGTGCAGTACTTCCTACAACACTCGGGAGAAATAATCTAATATCCAAAGCTTACACAGCTTCCTGAATTGGGAAAAAAAGAAAGGAGGCACTGGCAAAGCGGGACCAACATCTCTTCGGGACGAGGCTCCTGGCACTGGGCTTTTGCAGCCAGCCGCTGTCACCGCAGGGCTCTAGAGCCCAAAGCTGGCACGAGGAGACCCCTCCGACCCAACCTTGTCTATACCAGCAGCTTGCTGAGCACCAGGTAAGGAGGAGCTGGGCCAGCAGCGGCCGGGCTGCTCACGGATCAGACTGCGGTGTAACAGCACCGCGCCTGCTTCCTCCATTCTCCGTGGCCTTTGGAGGGAAACAAGCAGCACCAGCCATTTTCAGACCACAAATTACTTCCATGTTTTCTGTGAGCCCACCAGAGGGGAATTCCTGTGTCTGCTCGCTCCCCAGCGCTTCCTCCCGCTCCTCTGGTTTCCATCTAAAAATGGAGATAATTATACTTCCCTCTCTCCAATATGTTTTTCCTACTGCACGTAAAAATGCGCAGCATTTACTCAAAGGCTTCTGAGCTTCCGACGAATGTGATCCGAGCTTTCACTGTGCAAAGCCATCCTTTCTCAGAGGGCATTAGCTTTGTACCTCAGAGCCAAGGTGGCCTTCGTTAATTTAAGTGGCATAAAAAGAAAATACGTTTAAGAAAGTCATGTGGAATGAAATAACACACTGAAACTTCTTCCCAAATTTTATTATGAATAGTTTTTAAGTTAGTGGATAATTTTTTAATCCAGTGTATCACGTTTAATGTCCTAGAAGCCAAATCCATGGGTACTCCCAGCTCTTTACAGTTTTTCCTCTGTTTGTATAATACACTGGGTCAAGTGTGACTACTGTTTATTTTAACTCTGAAAAATTGATCCCAGCTTCATATTTTTGAGAAAGATTGGTCCATTTTGGTCCGTTTCCAGAATAAATCCTGCATGTTCTTTTAAAGTGGGATAGACTCTTGACATACCACCACTGTGACCGTGGAAGGCATTTCTGGCACGTGCAAAGAGTGACTGACTTTCCTGCTTGTTTTCATAGCCATAAATATTTGGTACCATTAGGCAAGAAAATAAAGTATTCTCCAAAAAGTCTCTGCTAAGCATATTTTGGAGTTAATGGGTTAGTAAAGATACATCATGCCCTCTTTTCTGCACTAAGAGGTATTTGATTCCCTGAAATTCACTTGCTCCCACATAATTTAAACCGCCAGAACGAAACATTTCTGCACATGTAAAAACAACAGGCAAT
This sequence comes from Todiramphus chloris collaris, assembly GCA_025345505.1. Classification (NCBI taxonomy): domain Eukaryota; kingdom Metazoa; phylum Chordata; class Aves; order Coraciiformes; family Alcedinidae; genus Todiramphus; species Todiramphus chloris. Next base: position 2,126,530 of record JANVCC010000059.1, read on the forward strand.
CTTGCCAAGGTTAACCATACAATCTCGTTAGGCTTCTACAGATTTCATTAATGACTCATAAAAGAGAATCAGTAACTCCTTGCATGCTAATATAAAAAATGACCTTTCGATTCACTCTTTAAGATACAAAAAAAAAAAAAAGAAAAAAAAAAAAAAGAATCAACAGACATCATCAAAACTTCTCTGAACTCAAACTATTCCATGATTCTATGAACACCATCAGGAGATAACCTGCTGGCAATATTAAATTTTTGTCTAGTTTTTAAAGCACCTCTTATTTAATATGCCTCATAGCACAATATCATAGACAGCTCATACAGACGATTACACAGTTCTATTTAAAAAAACCCCACAAGCCAAAACAATGAACACTTAAGTTCATTCTTTTGGTTTTCAAAGATTTCTTCCTCCCTGCTTGCCTCAGCCCATTCGGTGGCTGCAAAAGCACCCAAAGAAAATGTTCTTTTGAAAAAATAAAAAGCCAAAAAATAATAGCTGTCATAACCCAACAAGCTGGTTTAGATGCTTATCTTTTCTTTAGGCTCTCTTACGTGGGACAAGATCTTGTAAAGATACAAACATTTTCTGCCTCATTTTAGCGGCAGAGAATCTCTGTTAACCCTGGGATTGGGCTCTGATGGACTTCACAGCGTCTGCTCCTTTTTTTTTCCGTGTTTTTAACAGCATTCTTGCAGTCATGGGATTTTTTTTCTGTCCAAACAGAGAAGATAGAAATCTCCCCACCGTTATTAGAGTCTTACACAAGCCCTAAGTGCTAACAGCCCTCAGCCCCTGCAGACCCGAGGCCCCCCCGTGTTGATTTACACAAAAGAAGAGGCTCAGCTACAAATACTTTGTGAAGTCTGGCTCTTCCACTTAGAAACTTCACCTATCTGAGCGTAATTGCAAGTTTCAAACCCTAAAATCCACGGGCTGAAATTAATTAGGAATAGACGGGGCCAAGTGGCATATGCAATTTACCTGTGTGCCTATATACAGTGATATATATTTATAGGCATAAACAAACCAGCCAAGTATCCATTTCCTCGCTAATCAAAACACCTTCAGCCTTCTCAAATTCCCGCCCGACGCCGCTCCAGCTGCTTGGTTTTCACGCACACAAGCGGAATCTGGTTACCCTCAAGCCACGACAGCTCAAGGGTTGCAGAAACTCTCATTCATAACTTTGGCTCCTATAGGAAGACGCGTGCTGCCGACTAGATAACGGCAGCAGCTGAAACCTAAAGGACATAACACCTACTGTGAAAGAACCCAGTGTGTGATAAACAGCCAGGAACACACGTCACGGGAAGTGACTTTCGGAGGCAGGGCTGCTGTCCTGCAAGTTCTTCCCCTCTGCAGGGGAGTGCATCTTCCCGAATGATACTGCATGGTCAGCGAGACAATTCGAGGGACTCGCAGGAGCCTTTATGCTGGGCTTGTGGGAAGGAGGCACGCAGGATTACATAAACTGTTTCAGCCCAGAAATTCCTTGGGGTTAGGTCATTATATATACTAATAACTTCCCAGTGACAGTGTCTGGCTGCAGCCTGCACATACACGTAACAGAGCACTGGAATATCCAATATTGGAACACTGCAATGTTCTCAAGCCATGACTCACACTTCAGTGCGAGTTCTCATGCTGCAGACAACCAAGAATTGTGACCTCAGCTTCCCAAAAATCAAAGCACTGCATTCAGGAAACCCTGTGATCTCTCTGGAGATTTCATAGCGACACCTTTGCGAACCATAGCTATGTATCCCTGGGTGCCCACGGGATGGCCATAGACACTGGATGCTGGTGGTGGGTACCACGCGACACCACGTGTTGTTATGCTGGTCGGAATAGATCGACGTATCTTAAAATACCGACCACCTAAACGCGAGGCAAAGTTAGATTAAATCTGATCATTGAAGAGTCTGGCTGGGTTTGTCTGCTGAAGGACCGCCTTAAGCAAAACTTTCCCGCTCCAGTTTCTAACACACACAAGTGATGACAAATAGGTCAGTATTTGTATTTATTTTTCAGAAGCTGTTTCAGGAAACAAGCAATGCAACAGCCTCTTGCTTGCACTGCTGGCAAGAGTTACTCTGCTCAAACAAACTGAACTTCAGTAGCTGACAAAAAATAATCAATAGTGTTTTAAGATTAATTTTGACCTTACAGACCATGTGGCAAACACAATTCCCCACTAATGCACTTCCATGGAAGTCCTAAAGTCCACAGCTCAAAACACAGGCACAAAACTTCGACAAGACTTTCTCTCTTGATGTACATGGAGAAGAAGCAGAAAAAGAATCAAATACCGTAGAAAGTCCTTAGATATTTTTTAGTCAGATAAGAGCCCCTTTCATAATCTGGGAATCAGAAATGCGTTTATATAAGTCAAACTAATTCCAAAAGGCATTTTGATCCAGGCTCTGGCTCGTGTGACTGACAGCACGCAGTCACTGTCCCAAACTAACTGCAGAAAACACTGATGGCAGCGTAGTGTGCCCGCTGTGCCAGGGACCTTCACCTGCCTCCTAGAGAAAGGAATCTCTGCTGAGCCACTCAAACTGCTTTTCCCATGCTCATCTGAACATTTCCATCAACCTCAGTGAGTGAATCCAACTGCAGAACCAGGGTAAGAACTACCAAAAAATCCCCAGAGTGAACACTGTCCAAATTTGCTTCGTAAAAGAGTACTTTGGTTACTTTATTTCTTATTCTATTTTAGAGGTTAAAGAACATTCCCGAGTAAACAGAAATTGCAAAATGTTTTGTTTTTCACAACTGTTTTTTAAGGTCTGTGTTTGGGGCAGGGGAAGACGACTCGGGGGGCGATTATAAATCTTTTCTTGAAAGGTGAAGGCCTTCTGCTGAACTGGACACACTACACACACGGTCCTAACTCACCGAGATGTTTAGTAGCCCCATGCCACCCCAAATACTCCAGAGTAGACACACTACTGGTCTCCTTTCCCTCTTTCTATTTAAATACAGGTCCAAAGCTTCCCAGAAAGAGGGGGCCCAGCACATAACACAGCTCTACAAACCTGGGTGCTGGTCACTTGTGGTTCCACAGCCCCTTGGGCACCTGAATTAGCTGCATAACCACCCACCCACTTCTAACAGTTCTATGCGCACGTTTCAGGCTTAGTAGACAATATACACAAACATCCAGACAGATAAAAACAGTAAAGCTTCAAGAAAGACAAAGAGTATTGGCTCTGCACTGCCTTTTCCAGTGAGAAAAATACTTGCAGCTGTATTAGAGCAATCGTCCCACACCAGTGTGTATGGCATCATTTTGTTAGCTCCAGCGTAATTCAATTACATAACTCTCCCAGCTCATGCATTTGTGTATATTTATTTTTTTTAATAATCAAATACAATAATTATTTTTTAATAACTTTCAGGCAAAGTAGTGAAAGAGATTAGGAAAGAACATATGGGAAAAGTCACTTTAGACCTATGTTTTATCCTTAAAACCCAAAAGTGGATTCAGAATTAAAATGAAAGCACGCTAAGTGTATTGTGAAATATTTACAGCTCTTATTGCTGCCTGATTTATGTGTGCCAGAGACCAGATTATTCAGACTGGTTTCACAAGCAAGATGTTAGTAAACAGGATTTAGTTTGGTAATTACATTAAACATGTCCATATAAGCTTGGAATTAATTACAAACAGTATTTTACTGTATTTGATAAAAGCACTAAGAAGCAAGAACTAATGATGGCAAAAAGGTCTTCTCTCATTTTCAACAAAGCTTTCCATGTGAAAAATCTGTCAACATGAAGAAGTTACTGCTTGTAATGAAGACCAGGCTTTAGTTCAGTAATATGTTTACATGCTATATTCCAGAAGAAAAAAAACCCAAACAATTATTCTCTTCCAACCCCGCTGTTTGCAAACACACGATTAACTCTGGGCACGCTACTGATGTCAGCTCCTTCAGCTCGGGAAGACAAAGAGATTAAGTCAGCCTGAAACAAGTTCATCACCTGCCACACTTCTCTTTACCAAACGCGCCACTTTTTCACCCTGCTTCTCAACCCTCTGTTTGATACGCTGAGATGGGGAGATGCTATTTGCTGCACCAATGCTTAACTAGAATTTAAGGCCACAGGCATACACATACTATGTTGACAAGCTTAAATGTTTTCCCACTGCTGCAATGAGACATATTTCCTAAAGAGCCAGCAAAAAACCAGTTTTTCCCATGGCAGCCCAGTGCTCCACATGACAAACATCTTACTGACATCAGCAGAAACTTTTCTTGAGCAAGGTCATCATGTATTTCACGATAAAGAACCAAGCAGGTTAGCAGCTCTGTGGTTATCCTGTGTTACAGAAGCTTGTACACTAGATTTGTTAATCTAGCTTTAATTCAGAAACCTGATATCTGCTTTTCTTGTAACCCTTTTTTTTTCCTCGGGTTTTGTTAATGCAGCCAGATGGCAAACTCAGCTTGATTACAATCCTCCCTACTCCAATGTGAACTCTTCGTTTTACTACTATCAGATGACATTTGCTTTCCTTAATGTACATAGTTTTAGAAAAAAATTACAGAAGTGCTATTGCTGCATTACACGAGAAATTCCAATGTACATTTAGCTGACATGGCATCAGCTGCTGTTTAAACTGGGCTTAGCTAATGGACTTTTAATGTCAGTGGGGTTACGTGCAGTTACTGGCTATTAGTGGGAATGGGCCCTTTCTATAAAAATCCCTTTTCCTCAAGTGTGTTGTTTGAACATTCCTTCCTCTGATTTAGTGACTGTCACCAAATACAAAACAAACGCAAGGACGCTGGAATCTGCTGTTATCTTTAAAACCAACTTAACCTCAGCCCAGCCTCCATGAGAGAAATATGTGCTCTGCACTGGTACTAGTGGATCTAAAACTTTAAAGACAAAAGACTGAATTTCCCTTGACTTCCTTTGGTGAGCAAATCCCAAGCAATCCAGTGAAACTAATCAGAGAGAAAGCAAAATTTGATTGAGGTACTGCCATCGACTGATTTCCCTAAGAAAAAGGATCTTTGCAACGAAACCAAGCACTCATAGAATAAACTCATCAGTAAACCGTAGCAGATGAATAGTCCACGCAGTGTCACTTTGTCATTTTAATTCAGTTTTCTTTGCAAATGTTTCTCAAAAATGCAAATTTAAGCCTTTCCTTTTGAGACTGCAGAATGATAAAAATGTTTATAAAGCAAGTAAATTAGGACTTGTTGTCGTTAAAGATTGGGAAGCTTTTATCTAATAGCTGAGTTTCCTACAAAGAATTAATATATTAACATTTAGGAAATATATATATATATCTATATATATCTCTACACAGAAAAAGTTCAGGACAAGCAAAGGACAAAAGTTATCAGGAGCTGAACAGTTTTGCCTTTTCCAGTGCTCGGTAAGGCATATGGCAGTTCTGATCCTACTGTCTACACCAGAATAATAACCACTTTTGTGACCAGCTACCAGGGTGCATTTTTAACTCCAGCCTTCAAACCTTCGATGTTTTTAGTAGTGGAGGTCTTTGTTGCAGAAATGGCTGATTGTGGAGGCAGGAAATCGCCACGCCTTTGTGTGGAACAGATATTTATGTGGGTATCTGCCTGCAGTTGGTGGCTTTTCGCTGTCAGTGTTCTTATCTGAAACGTGACAAAGCCCAAGAGAAAAACCCATCTACCTGGAAGAATCTCGCCAATGCATTGTCAAGTGACGCATTGTTTTAATCTCTCTACAGCAAAAAGTGACATTGCTCCACGGAAGGGAAATGGAAAGCCAGAAAATTATTCAAATTATTCAGATTAAAAAAAAACAACCCCAAAACAAACCGAAAAAGACCTGCCAGCAAAAAGAGTGAGCTCAAGGCCTGTCCACCCTCGAGTGCCACTCTGCTTTGCTGATGTGTTTTCAACACAGATCAGCTTCTGGCACGTGCTGGCTTTGAAGCGGATGGAGCTCTACTTGGCGGTGGTCATAACCTGGCCTTGTACAGCGTAACTCTATCCCTGCTGTAAGCACAGGGGATTGAAAAAGCCAAAAGGAAACTGATAGTAAACTGACACGTCCCAGTCCTGAACTTTCTAGTTACAAACTTGCTCCTTACTTAGGAACTAAGAAGTTAGGAGCTTCCTACTTGGTCCAGCTCAGCTATTTCACGCGAGGAACAGAAGGGAAACCAGCACTCGCATTCTTGCCGGCAGAGACCTGCTGCAGAAGATTGCTGTGTTTTATCCGAGCGAGCGACTGAAAAAGTTACCCACACCTTCAGAAATTGGTGAGGAAGCAGAAAGGAAGTCCCTACAGCTATGTTTGCAACGTCTGCATGAAAGGAATTTGTAATGGGGGTGATGACTTGCCAAAAAACTAGTGCAGTTCTGGGGCCAAATGGCTTAGAGCAAGGAACACCTGTAGTTCAGGAGCCAGCTCAGCAAGATTTCCAGTGAATGACACTGGTACGAGGACACACCACGGATTACACGGAACTTTTACCTCCTCCTAGTTGAAACCACAGAGTATCATCCTAATCCTAAAAGCAAGGCTTGAGCAGGAGAGGTTTCTCTGTAGTCTCACCTGAGTGCAGATGACCAAAGATGTCAGCTTGGACCCCTCACAGTTGCCCTGGTTGCTCACCCTCATCACAGCCTCTCATCCTGTGCACGAGCAGAGCTGCAGAGGCACCAGGCAAAGGTGTGGATGTTGGAGGGAGAGGTCAAAGGGTGATATCTGTGCTAACTGTGAGCAACTGGCAAAGCCAGGAGAACATTAATTCGGAGTGCGGCAGCGTGCACGTCTGTACCCTGGACCACTCCTGGTAACCACCCGAGCTACGGTCAGCGTAGGTAAATCCAATGCACGTGAGAGCAGAATTAGTCCCGCTTGCCGTTCCGTTCCACTTCCCATTCCTCCTTTCGGTACAACTGAACTGCAATTAACCTCAGTCAGCGAGACCAGATTATTATTTTTGCTCACTACGTAAACTTTCCAGTACAAACACAGATGTTGGGACTGGATAAGACAAGCAATGCATTTAAACAATAAATAAATACGCCGTATCATGAGTGCAGTGATTCATGTTCCAGACATTATTTTAGCAAATTGTAGCTCTCCAAGAAGCTCTGAATTATCCTCTGGTGATCACTTTTCACTGGCTGACGTGAAATGCACTAAATTCAAGCCTGGGGAGCAACTATTGGTTCAAACAAGTTTCCAAACCAGCTGCAGTAGAGTCAGCCTCTTCTGACAGATCATTCCAGGCTTACTTGCACATTTCCTTCTATCTAGCTGATGAAATTCAAGATTTCTCAAACAATCGCATTCAGCACTCAGGGGGACCAAAAAAAAACCCTCCAGCTTTCCTTTTTCTCAAAGGATACACTGTTAATCCACAGAGCTTAACATTTCAACCTCTCACTCAATACGAGACTAAGAAATAAAGCTACTTTACTTCTTGAAAATAACTAAAAAGAGACTGGCAGGAGCTACCTAACAAGAAAATGCTCAGCTGTTGCCAGGCCAGTAAAACCCATCCGAGCTCCTCTGCAGTACTGTTGATAATGTTACCTCAACAAGAGGAAGAAAAAAAAAGATACTGCTTTAATTGCCTAGGGAACATCATAGCTTTTATGACTCGTAAGGCAGCAAGGTCTTTTGGAGCATAAGTCATTCATTCAGGTGAAAGAAGTAGAGTTGAATAAGATATTCCTGAATTGCAGATGGAACCCAAATGAAACAAAACAACCCAAGGCAGTGATCCTTATTCCATTTACAAGAGTGATTTAGTCATCTGCTGGATCTGCTCTTGCTCCTTCCAAATTTGGGATAACGCTGTGGACTTCACCGGGCGAAGCGAATCCTCCCAAAGCACCTGCCACCGTAAAGTCAGAGCTTCCAGGCAGCTCTGAGCAACAGCATGTGGGTTTTGACCTTTGTCTTTTATACATGCTTCTAGATAGCAGCAGGTATAAAGAAACCGTTACTGAGACCCAACAAATGTGATATTGGAAGGGCACCCGAGGGCCTTTAAGGTAGCATTCCTTCTGCAGAATCCATCTTTGGGACCGTCGGACAAGAAGGAGGGACTGGAGCACCAGACCCTTGGGTTCTTGGAAGCCTTGAGTTCACATTTTGGCTTCCTTACACACTTGCTCTGCACCCTTAGACAATTCCCCTCCTATCTCTCCGCCAAAGGGAGATGAATGTAACTGTCCTCCCAACACAGCAAGACGGATTAAAGCCTAAATAGCTAACGCATCGTGACAAAGAACCGCCCCTTGTCTCTGGCAGTGCCAACATGGAGCACAGCAACTGCAGCCGTGCCCCAGGGGAGGCATCACGGAGACAAGCACGCACAGCTTTCTGGCTGCCTCTTCCTGCCCTGCCCATGTAGGACTCACAGCGAAGGAAAGTGAGAGTCTGAGGAGGTGCTGATGCCCTGCAGCGCAGGGGACAGCCCTGCCTTGATGGAATTACCGCAGGATCACACCAGCAGTGCTGCTCTAGCTGGGGAATAGCAGAGATACTCACCTAAAGCCAGCACTGCCTGCCCTTCCTTGCTGGCATTAAGGGCATGTGTACTGAGAATGTGGGTCTCCATCTCGATCTGCATCACAGTAAAATCAATGTCATTAAAAAAAAGAAAAGAAAAAAGAGTAAGACCTAGAAACTGCTGTAAATAGACACCTTAGTGAGTGCTTAACGAGGATTGTAAGTTGAATTTAGCAGTGAGGCTTTTCACTAGACCAGGTAGAATATATTAAAAAATGTAAATGGAAACGAAAACTGTTATTGGTGAAAGACTTTTTCATTTTCACTGAACACCTAACAGAGTCTCAGAAAGCATAAGCAGAAAGAGTTTGGCCAGTAAGGAAAATATTTGAGGCTTTAATGACCTTTTCACTCAAGTGACTGAGTTTTTCTGGTTTTGATTAAGGTTTTCTTTGGGATTGTTTTCAACCTCTTCCCAGCAAATAAACAAAAAGGACTTTTGTTTGTTTGTTTGTTCCTCCAAAAAAATTACACGTTGATAAAACATAAATTTTTAAGTGAAAATATTTTTGCATGAAGTTTTTCTTCCCCAGCCCAAACTTTTAGATAATAACGTGCCAGGCTATAAAGGGACTCCCCAAGTCCCAGCATTTGATGAACTGGGAGGAAATCCCATGTTTCCTGCTTAATGTACATGTGATCTGGGATGGAGTTATAAAGGCAAACAGGAAGCTGTTCTCGTGATGACTACCTTGGGGGAAAAGCTGTGTGCAACCATCTCGGAGGTTACTGAAAGCTGGGAAAACCTCTGGCAGCTCTCGAGTTGCTCTGAGTCACTGCACCTTACTTGTGCACGTAGTTTGCAGGAGCAGAGCCAGCCTCAAGGAAAGCAACTGGAACACAAGTACAGTTTGGGGGTTTTCTTTTGCCATCCCACAGCTTTCAGTCAGGTTTATGTTACATCCTTACCCAAGAAAGACAAATCTAAATACAAACCCCACATGTGATGCTCTGCAAAATGTTTCAGCAGACCTGTCAGTGAAAGGATGACAATCCTAAATAAACTGCCTCCCTGTCACACTGCTGGAGTCTGGGGTCGGGTAGCTGCAGATCACCCCATTCCAGTAAACACAGGGAAACAAAGTATGGGCAAAAAAAGGGGGGATTTTGTTGTTCCTATTTATTTGATGTGTCTTTATAACCATTTCCCTTTTAGCATTATTTCAAACACCCGCTTACATTTAAATGATGTAAATTAAGTCTTTCTTTGTCTACGGTTTGCCTCCCAGAAGACCTAATACCATTTCCTTCAGATCACCTCTTGGATAATGTTATGATGAAAAGCTCCAGGGGCGCCTGCTCCCGAGACTGGACTCTAGCGAGCACACGCAATAAATCACTTCAAACACCAGTATCCCCCCAGTCCTTGGGGGAAGTTAGAGCTGAACCGTGCCTCCAAACAACACCGTTCTGCCGCTGTGCTGATGGGGGTTGTAGCCAACTGGAAACCTACTGCTCCTCCTCTCTGACACCTCGCTTTTCATCCTTGACTTAGGCTTTAAAAGCTTGCACTGTTTTCGACTTCCAAGTGGAATGGGAAAGGAAAGATGGGCACGACAATGACAGGCGGTGCAACTCCTGCTGCACTGGTGCCGATGCCAAGACCACTGCCTGCTAAACTGGGATACCTCCACTGGGGGGCTAACTGGATGTGCACTTCACAACCCAGCACAACCCTCTCCCCACTCGAAAAGGGGAGGAAAGAAGGAATGGGAATGGGAAAGGGAATGCCATTTTTTCCTACAGTGACATATAGGTAGTTATACGAAACATACTGCACAGGCAGAGTGCCCATGATTAAATTATCTTTGAATTAACTCTGATTTCAAAGACAGCCTCCAGTGGTGTGTTTTCAACGACGAATCAACGATCTGCACTGATCAGACTCGCATGGCGTCAAACCTTCTCTGACTAAATCACAGCAGCAAACTGTTCACTACTTTGGGTATGCAAATTTACCTAGGAATCCCTCTTTGTAACAGCAATTAAAATATATTTTTCTGATAAACTGCAAAAGCATCTTTTTATGCTTTTTTTTCTTTTTCCAGAGAAAGTAACCAGAACTGATTCCTCAAATGTCCAATGATTTAAAATGCAGAAAGACACCCGAAAGCAACAAACAGCTATAAAACAGGCTACCCTAAACAAGATCACTTAGCTGCTAGCACAAAATAAACGTAGCTTCACTTTTCAAAGTACACAGAAATCTCTGGTCATATACTTCAGGAAAACACTCAATTGTTGTCCTAGTCAGCCTGGGCTCCTCTCACCTTTCACATGAACAGAAGTTGCTTTGCACCCTATTCAGCCGAACAGGACAGCCTGTGCCTTAAAACACCGCTGTTCAACTTGCACAAAAGTCAAGATATTTGCTGGGAAGTGTCTGAGAAATGGAATCCACATTTTCCCCTCTCTTGCTGCGCAGAGCAGCTATGGAAGTGGTTTGCTCGGCCTTGGCACGGAGCTGTATTCCTGTTTTCAGTTGTACTGTATTTGGAAAATTAAATTAGGAAAATCTTTTTAACGTGGTTAATGCTTTTTCCCCAGTTCTGAATTTGGATGTCACACACAAAGCTAGTCCCAAAATACAGTGAATAATCAGGGTCTGAAACCATTACCAAAGAAAAAAAAAGGGGGGGTGGGGGGGAAGTAAATTCCATGATAATGATCCACATCAAATGGTTGTGTGAACAGGCACAACAACAGTGGAAATGTTTAGATACACTCAGGCATTCTTACTGTAAAGAGGGACACATGACAGTGACAGTAATGCTGAGAAGCCATCAGAAGGGGGCTGTATTTGATGTATATACTTTTTTTTTCCCTCATAACTGTTGCAACCAGCTGCTTGAGACTGGAGCCAGAGGAAGAGGAGCGCAGGTTCTGGCTCCCGTGTTCCCAGGGAGGAATCCCTCCTCCGCGGACAAATCCATCCACTTCATTTTGATTCTGTTTCAGCTGCAGGTTGGGCAGCAGAGGAAACCCAGAGGCTGCTTTGCTGTCAGCAGCCTGCTCCAGGACCACAAAGCCACTGGCTCCCACATCCAGCCCAAACCCAGGCACACCACCGAAACCTGCCAGAGCACATCGCTCCGAAACAAAACGAGGTTCCAAAGGGGCATATCCGCTCACCACCAAATACTACTTGGCCCCTGCTTTACTAATACAAACACTGTTACACCCACATGATCAAATACAAGCAGTCCACTGATGCCCCAAGATAATCAAACCTTTTGCCCCCTTTTTTCCAACAAGATGTGCTTAGGTATTTAATTAAGAGCTGCGTCCCCAAAAGGTTAGTACATTCACATGTTATATTTCGCTTTTTCCACACCAAGCGTTTTCAAACTGCTGCTGTTGCTAATACAGGCTATGCTGGTGCAAGCCAAGTGTCTGCACATATGGCTCTTTTACAGTTTTCTTTTTAAGTTATCACTTTGATTTAATTAGGTTTGAGGGCGTAAGCATTAAAAAAAAAAAAGTATTCTTTTTTTTTATAACACCAATGAAAGAAAACCTCATTTTTATATATATATATATATATGTATATATCTCATTAGTAGTCTCTTCAGCTTTTCTATCCATCTCTTATGCCATCACTGCTAGCCCACAAAGCTGTCTGAACCATGCTTGTCACTACAGGTACAACAGCCTGACCCCCCCTGTCATCCCACCTACACCCCAAAAAGGTGGGGGTCACAGGATAAGCTCCTCAAACACTTTTCATACTCAGAGACGGTGGGCAGGGGGAGTAGGAAAGTGCAACAGCTACAACTCAGTCCCTGCTGATTGAAGGAAAAGTTGTTTTTATGGGCACTGAAATGCCAGGCAGGGGGAGGCACTTTGCTCCAGAGGTGGTTGCTCTTTCCTTCTTGGGAGGTTTAAGGTCTCATTCTGATGTAGCTTATCCTAGAGGTATAATGAATGCTGTGAACACCAGATCAGAGCTGATTCTGGCTTGATAATCGTTCTGGCCCCATTCACCCTGCTTTGAGAACTAAGGGCTGTCTCGATCATTGTGGCCATTTCCTGTTCTCTCCTGATAACAGCGGAAAAATACTTCGACAGCTTCAGATAAGAAGATAAGAAATGCTAATAAAACAAAAAGTGCATTTAGCAGTGCTGAGAAGCTCAGAGGAGGATGCGGAGATGTAGTGATAGGGATCTCTCTGCCAGGGAGTGTGGGGGTTGGTCCACCAACTACCCAGTTAGTAAATTTATTTTCCACAAGGCAATGAAAAAGGAAGGGATGAAAGCAGAAGCTCCAACAATGCTCATGGACTCTGTAGCCTGCTTCAAAGGATAAAGATAGTTGGGGAATGGAGAAGAAAAGCAAAACTTAGTACTAGCAGCAAGAACTGAAAAAAAATTTACACACTCTCTTTCCCTTCCCCTCCTACTCTGCCTAAATCATCATGATGTGCTTGAAATATGAAGACACCACTTGAAGGTTTTTCTCCTTTTCAAGGTATCATAAAGGAAACCTGAATTTTTTTTTGCACAATTAAAACCAACTCAGCTGTCTCCAAACCCACTGAAAATCAGACCTGTTTGGAGTGTAACTTCCACGTGTCCTATTTCTATTGCTCTCAAAGGAATGCGGCTGAAAAGACTGGAGGGGTGTTTCCATTCCTTAGGAGACAGACTTGAGGGGAGGATGACTTTGGAAAAAGCGGCTGGGTAAGAATCATTTCAATGTTCATGCATTTCTGGAAACATAAAAATAAAGCAGAGAGAAAACTTTGCCCAGTGCTCTGTGATGAGAAAACTTCCTGAAGAGGGCACAGTTAAACTGTTGATTCATTGCCTCGCTGAAGCACTACAGACACATGCTTGAAGATCTCCGTGGCAAACACCAATCAGAAAATCCCTCGCCTCTGGGAAAGATGCCAAAACCACGTCTGCGCCCAAATTGTGCCTGGTTCTAGCAAACGGGAAATAAAAATAAAAGCATACGTGGAAAAACAAGTCCAAGACGAATGACTGTATCCCAACCGCATTCCCTGGGTTTTCCGCCCGGCTGTGGAAGTTTATCGCGCACCGCACAATGGGAAGCGTTGTTGAAGGGCTCTCCATCCCTCCCTGGGTAGGTGAGCACACCAGCGTGCCGTGACAGGTCCCACAGCCATGCCACCCTTCCCAGCGTAGGCTCCTCTCGCCTCGTGGCGTTTCTCTCGCACAGCGCTGTGTTACAGGGGCGAGGTGTGGACAGGAGAAGCCGTCTGGGAGCGGGAGCTGTGCCCAGTGGCACCGAGATGTGTGCTCTGAAACAGCCCAAGGCGGGGGGTCCTCTCTTCCCCACTCAGGCCATCTGTCACACACATCACCCGTGTGCAGCCGGCAGAGCAGGCAGGCTCCTTTCTGCTCCAGGTCCAGCTATCCGAGAGGATCTTTCCTCTTATCTACACAGCCTGAGAAATACCCACTGACGTCTAGGTCTGCGTGCACACGGACTGTTAGAACCTTTATGTACATCACCTCAAACCTGTCCTATCTCGAACATAAAACCAACCGGTGAAAGGAGACACCGAAGAAATGACGCATAAGGGATTGGTGTACTCTTGGTCTCTGCTACCCCTTTTTAATGACCACGTTTCTGATCTTCCTGCGAGACAAACACCCAGTAGGGGTGAGAGAACGTGACTCTGAGGATGGAGTGAGTATCAGCGGGAAATAGATTAGCACTGTTACACCTACAGACGTGATGTACAGTGCATCCAGCCCGGCAGCCAGCCTACAGCTCCCCAAAGCCTGCCAGGGGCTCTGGGACGCAGAGCAACCAGCACCCCTCTCTTATCGGGAAGGCCACAGAGGAGTGCACTTTGTAGCGGCTGGGTGAGAGCACGGGTCAGATCTGTGCAGTCGTCTCAAGTGCCTCTCCACAGAGATGATGGGGTGGGGGGGAGTCAAGCATTCTTCCACTTGCATTATGGTAACAACTCTAAATCAAAGCTTTGGTGCATATTATTATTTCTTGGTGGCATATATGAAAGAAGAAACAACCCGAAACAGCTTCTAAAATTCCTCTTCTCTTGTTAACCACATAACCAGGATCTCCAAGTGCTTTAATGAACCCACACATCCTTGCTATGTGCAGCTCTGCCCACATGCAGCAGCAACCTCTCTTTCTCGTGGTGAGGAGGTTGTAGCAAAGTATTTCCTAGCAAAAGCCACACATTTCCACGTTAGGTCTAACTCCCAGGAAGAGAGCAGAAAAGCACCGAGAAAGTTTATCCGGCATCGGCTCGCAGGAGAAGAAGCCTCCGGCCGTGGCTGCCTGCCGGGCGGGTGACACACGGAGCCGGGGCTCTTTGTGATGCTCTCAAGACATCGCTAAACGCGCACTGAGAAGCAAGACGTTTTCACTTGGAAAAGCTGCACATGGGCTACAGGGAAAACAGATCCAGATGCACTCCAGAACCCCCGGCACGGGAGAGGGGGGGGAAAAAAATAAAAATAGCATAAACACAGCAACACAGCAACTCCCTTCGGGTGTATCACGTTGTAGGCAGGAATAAGGCGGCTGTGAGGGGGAAGATGTGGGGTTCACGACCGACCACCGCCTGCAGAGCCCCGGGGCACGGCGGTGCCGCCGCGCAGGGACACCCGCCCCGCACCTGCCTCTCCCACGCACCCTGCCAGCCCTGCGGGGCCGGGGAGCGGGGCCGCGGAGCCCCGGAGCGCTGCCGGGGGGGCCCCTTCAGCCCCAATCCCCCCTCTCCTTCTGCCTCGCTGCTCCCGCTGAGTGCAGGGAAACGCCTGTCCCGCCTGTCCCGGCCGGGCTCAGCGACGACGGACCCGACCCGACCCGACCCGGCGCGGGCGATCGGACCCTCCGGAGCCCGGCGGGGGCCGTGCATGCAGGGAACGCGCTGCGCCCACGGACACGCACGGGGGGGGAAAAAATCAACCGATACGGCACAAATTCGCATTTTCCGCCCGCAGCCGCAGGATGCCCCAGTCCCTCTCCATCCATCCATCCATCCATCCATCCCTCCCTCCATCCATCCATCCCTCCCTCCCTCCATCCATCCATCCCTCGCCTTACCTTGAGCCGCGGAGCCGGGCCGGCTGGCCCCCAGGACGGCGAGTGCGGGGAGCACCAGGGTCTGCAGCAGGTATCCCAGTCCCAGCGCGGAGCGGGCCGCCGTCCCCTCCAGCCCCTTCCCCATGGCCGGTGCGGGGCGGGAGGGGGGGAGTCGCGCAGAGCCGCGGAGCTTTTCTGGGCCGCCTCTGCCTCTGCCTCCGCCGACCCCGTCCCGCCGCCGGGCGCAGAGGGACGCGGAGGGTCGCGGAGCGACGCGGAGCCCCCGCGATGCGCTCAGGCTGCGCGGGGGGCAGGGTCGGTAGTGGGGCGGCAGCGGGGCTGCATGGCCCGGGCGCGGAGCGGCGCGGAGCCCGGCGGATCGCTGCCTTCTTCCCGCGGGCGGCTCGGCGCGGCTGCCTCCACCCCGGGGGTGGGCGGGGGCCGGGGCCGGGGCCGGGGCCGGGGCTGGGGAGAGGGGGCTGCGCCGGCCGGCTGCGATAAAATGCGAGCCGGAGCGAGGAGCAGCCCCAGAGGGAAGGGGGCGGGGGAGGCTGGGAGCCACCCGCTGCAGAACCGGCCCCTTTCGCCTCCCCCGCCCGCTCCCCCTGCGCGCACACCCGCGGGCACACCCGCACGCAGATGCGAGTGCACACAGGCACCCGCACAAACACGCACACTCGAACCCCCCGCACACGCACACACCCCCTGTGCAGCCGGGAGAAGCCGCGGGGAGCTCGGGCTGCGCTGCCCGGACCCCACTACACCCGTGCCTCTCTCGTCCTCGCAGCGTCCCCGTGGGCCCGACACCCCGCACAGCTGCGGGGCTCCCGAGGGGCCGGGGCCGTCCCTAGCGGGGGGACACTGCCATGCCGGCCGGGTGGTACCAGCTCCCCCAGGCAGCGGGCTGGGGGGCAGGGGGACAGGCAGCACGGGAGGGATGTCAGGGAGCCCCCTCCCCGTTCCTGGGGACCATCTCCCCATCTGCCTCCCTGGGTTTCTCTCAAGGCTGCGGTCACTCCCTGCCAGATCTTATCCTCCCACTCTCCTTGCACCCCCAAAAAGCTCTCCCCTGACCTCTGTCTTCACCACGCACCCCCCAGATCTCCCTCGATGGGATGACAGTGCCCACATCTCAGGCTCACTGCTCAACCAGGGCTCGCTTGGGTTCTACTGTTGCTTTCTAGGGCTCGTTTTGGTTCTTGAGCTGTTTGTTGTTTCTGGTTTTGAGTTCCCTCTCCCTTTGCAGAGCGCAGACAGGCTGGCCCCAGCCATGACCAGACCCAGCTACAGCCAATGCAAAGGGTCTGCGGTCCCACAGCCCTCCCCGTACCATGGTATTCCGGGGAACATCACCTTCGGCCCAGCAGCTCGCCCAAGCGGGGCTGCGGGCGAGGCAAGGAGTGCTGTTTGCCTGCGAGGCGTGGCTGGGATCTCCCCAGCCCCTGGCAGAACAGAAGCGGCCTTGCTGATGCCGCAGGAGGGGTTCCCAGGGGCTGCAGGATCTGCCTGTCCCCAAGGAGACCCCATCCCACCTGCCCCCCGACTTCCCAGGGAATTACTCAGACTGTTCCCATCTCTGGGTTTGGGGGCTGTTCTGTTTTGTTCTTTTTTTCTCCTCCACAGCTGCTGACACAAAGCTGCAGTGTGACAGAAAGGCAACCTTTTTCTTTTGGTTTTTGTGTTTGGTTTGGTTTTTTTTGTACAGAGACAGAAAAAGGGGCAAATTTTGTTCTGGGCAGCACCTGGAAGGCGCCCCAGGAAGGAAGGGTGCATTTCAAGGCCAACGGGCTGATTCACCCAGTAAGTCTGAGCAGTTCTCTCCAAACAGAGCACGCCGGCTCTCCATCTCCCGGCTGTACATCTTTTAAGGGGTGAGTCCATCTGCTTCAAACACTATGGCATCGTTCAGGAAACATTAAGGCTCCACGATAACTCAGGAGTTAAGTCCTGAGACTGTATAAGTGGTGGAAAGTAAACTCGCAACTTGTAGTCGTGTTCAAAGGCAAATGTGGCTGCTGAACAAGAGCTTTTCTGATCGCCTATCAATCCCTGATACCCCTGGCCTGCCGCTCCCTAGCCTCCTCAGGCTGGCAGTCGACAGAGCAGCTCCCCACGTATGTTTGTTCTCCAGCTCTCCTGTAACTGTAAGTTAGCAGCATCTCTCATTTCTCGGGTATTTACTCTTTCCTCTGTGCTAGGGGGACCTTTGCAGAGGCAAGAGGCTGCTGGAAGATGTCACACATGGAAGATGTATTCGTTGCAGCACCAGCTGACGGGCACATCTACTGCCACGAGGGACGGGGGAGGGAGGGCTTGCTTCTCCATTAAATGGACTTAATTTATTTTCGATGTTTTGGGGCTTCCCAGGAGTAATACCTATAGTTCCAGGCTTAGTTTCTAGTTAGTAGCTCAGTGACCTCATTAAATAGGTCCATCCCAATTTCAAGACAATGTCCCCACTGCCCTGTCCGAGGATCCCTGGTGGCTGCCAACTTGTCAGCCTCTCTGCCCTGGAGTAGGTGGGTGGAGGAGCGTTCGCTGCTTCACAGCCGTGAGAGAAGCGATGGCACAGGGACCACAAGCTCTTGGCTTTGGGCAAAGCAAGTCTTTTCCCAGCACCCAAGGTGTACAGACCACAGAGGCAGAGGGGCACTGCAGCCTGAGGTGTTCAGTAATCACTTTTCTCTCAGAAGTAGATATACCTGGAGCAAAAAGCAAGGGCAATGAAGAGCTGAACAGGGATCTTCTCTAGAAAATGGGCTTTCAAATCCTTCTGTGCTCCGTTAGGTGTAACAAAGGGCATCTGAGGATGCTCTGTGTGCCTGCATCTCAGAGGTCCTCCATGCACTGATAAATGGCACTTGTGCCCGGGCCATCCCTAATGTCACTGCACTGGACTTTGCCTATTCAGAGCCAGTCTGTCCCGGGGGCTCCTTACCCCTCTCTCTATGAGGTTAGCAGAATTATTAGCCCAGCTTAATGAATTTCAGATTTGACACAGGAGTTAAAGGACTGCGATAATTCAGGGATTTGGGATTAGAAAGTGTAAATTGTCTGGATTTATTCCAGAAGTGTTTGTTTTTTTTTTTTTTTTTCCCTGATAGTATCTAGCTGGGGAGGTGTTGTCCCAGCTGTTTGAAAAGTTAGTGACTTAAAAGTACATGTAATGCAGGTTTATCTTTTTACCACCTTTAATGTCCTTAGAAATCACTGCATACCTTTCATAAACCCATCTGAATCAAATACTAATCACTGATTTTCATCCCTAGACAAAAATATCAAGTGTCAAACAGTTTCCGTTGGAGAGTGGATTTAGCAGCCTAACAGGTGTCACCTTAGCTGGGTTTTCAGGTAAGTTCAAGAAACTGCAACTCCAAATTAGATACGGTACCCAAAGTAATGACCGTGAAATCTAAGGGAGTGCTTAAAAGGTTTCTGTGTAAATCATACAAAACGGTTTGTTTGTTTGTTTTTCCAAAAGAGCTTTGTAAATGAGAGTAAGATTCTAAATCAATACTTGGGAGTTTTTCACCCCTGCTGTCAACTCAGGAATTTCAAGCTCTTGACAAGCAGTTTTTGAAAGCACAGGGCTGGTGAGTTTGGCTTCAGTGTATTTTATTGCCCAGGCGTCTGGGGTTGCAAACCGATCAATTAGAAGGCGTATTGGATTTGAAAAGTCTTACCAGCTTTCGTAATTAATACTGTGAATGGTAGTACAGGTACCAGCTTTTTGCTTCACAGGTTTTCTCAGGATCCTCTACATTCATAACGATTTCTACAAACCTTAATCTGGTTACAGAACTCAAGGGAAATTTATGTTTCCTTTTGTTCCGGCGGCGCAGCTCAGGACCACACCGCATCAGGCACTGTACTGAAACAAAGAGCCCTGAGCCCTGCTCCAAAGAGATGTGAAACTTGATTAATGACTTTGGAGCAGAGGTATTAAGGTCCCCTATGTTATGTGGGACTTGAACAAGGTTGAACAAGGACGGGCATCTCTTCTGTGCATTGGTAATGACGAGTAAGACTCGGTAACCCATCCTCACACGGAGCTGTGCGTTCCTAGGTGGCTGTTGTCACCTCAGGGCAACCGAGGACTCAGCAAACATTAACAAGGGATGCGGATTCAGGCTCCACATCAGGTGATTACGTTCCATAGCCAAGATGCTCTCGGCTACTGAGATGCACCTAAAGCAGCACGGAGCGTTCGAGCGACGGCTCCGCTTCGCCAGCTTCTCCGCTCGCTGTTTGCAAGGCTGGGTAGCATGTGGCACGCGTGCCATGGAAGGTCTGTCACACACCTGCACTGGGCTGTGCCATGCCCCCAGGCTCTGCACGCTGCTTTTATTGTACGGCAGAACCCAGCGCAGGGCAATCCAGAAGGCAGGTGTGTGACAAGCCTCTCGCTTGGCTGACATCGTACCACAAGCTATCAAGCGCTGCAGTTTTCTCTCACGGTTGAGATAGGCAGCTACTTCCTCTCTGCTCCTCTCATGTGATACTGTGGAGCAGCAAATGAAACTACCCCTCTGATACTTTACTTTTCAAAAGCAACACAACTTCATTCCCAGTAAAAAATTCTGAGTGGGTTTTTTTTTGTTTTTTTTCATGCTGGGAATGGCAGATTGTAGCAGAATTCTGGTTAAAGAAAAATTTCTTTTGTACCTAATGAAATCTAATACATCAGCTGATCGTGTTTCAAAATCACTACTTTGTTTGCTTGTCTACGGACCCAAACCATTCAAACTTCACCCATACTCATGCTCTACACTATTACGCTACATTTTCAGTCTTGGCTGTAAATTAGCAAGACCATGGGTGGTCAACTTACATGTTACTGCCCATAGCACCAGTTCAACCAGTGCTTCACCCCGTAACGAACATTGCTCCAGAACCGTGCTGAATCACCGGGAGGCCATATGATGTCCTGCTCCCAGTGCCTTTTCAGGGGCACAGATCCCACTTGTTTAATAAATTTATGTCAATGAACAACTTTTCCCTCCTCGCCATTCTTTCTAACAGTTCATCTCTTCATAATATTTGATGTTCTTGAACTAAAGAACCATTTCGAGTAACGGTGCTAAAGGTAAGGTCACGTTCTGCCCCTGTGCTCACGCTGGATACTCGGCACGTTGTGCCCTACTGTGCATGACCCCTGCTGTAATTTGCGCCAGAGGATGCTGCGGGAGCCGGACTCGGATGCCTGGGGAACAGAAGTGAACAGCTCAGAGGTGTGTAAGTCTCACTCAGTATTCACGGGCATCGTATTCATGGATGGCAATGGGACTTCATCTCCTTGCCCGTTTCTGAGATGCATCCTCCTGCTACAGCGAAATAATGCAGCCAAGGGGCTTTTTCTTTCGCGTGAGTTCTGTTGAGGTCATGGGTTTCTTATTTATTCATTCTCTCTTCACGCTTGGTGAGTATTTTCCATGGGCAGTTCCCGCGCTGCAGTGGGTTCGGGCAGCACTCAGCACTGGTCACACTACTGTCCCTCCTGCTGCATGATCTGATAGCAAAGCAATCCCCAACCCGGAGAGTCGGTAACAGGGAAAGGAAGAGAGGAAAGGGAAAAGGAGAAGAGAAAGAGAAGAGAAAGAGAAGAGAAAGAGAAGAGAAAGAGAAGAGAAAGAGAAGAGGAAGAGAAGAGGAAGAGAAAGAGAAGAGGAAGAGAAAGAGAAGAGGAAGAGAAAGAGAAGAGGAAGAGAAAGAGAAGAGGAAGAGAAAGAGAAGAGGAAGAGAAAGAGAAGAGGAAGAGAAAGAGAAGAGAAAGAGAAGAGAAAGAGAAGAGAAGAGAAAGAGAAGAGCCGCTCCGCTCCGCTCCCCTCTCTCCCCGGCGGGCGGGCGGTGCCGGCAGGGGGCGCTGTGTCACGCGGGCCACGCGGCGGCAGCGGCGGGTCCGGGGGGTCGCGAGGCCGCTCGTGACCCCAGCCGCTCCCCGGGGCGCGCGCCCCGGCCACGCGCTATCTGAGGCGTCCCCCCTGCCCGCCCCTCAGCCCGCAGAGCCCCAGAGAACCCTTCAGACCCTCAGAGACCCCTGCAGAGCCCCAGAGACTCCTGCAGCACCCAGAGACTC